>JAECUM010063070.1:0-25253 GCA_016617855.1 Megalonaias nervosa
AAAAAAAAACCAAACAAAAAATAAATAAATATATAAAAAGAACATCAACTAAACTTACAATATGATAAAGTTGAAACTATTTACAACTTTGATATTTTTTAAATTTGATTCTGAAGGTATTTTGTAGCATAGATAGTGGTATCAGTGCTTTAAACTTCCCCACAAAGTTAGCAGGGGCTACCTCTGTTGGGAGATGGTTCCACTGAATTAGAGTCTGTATATAGAGGACATATTTATAGAAGTCTCACTGGATTTGAAAAGTACAGAAGGAAAGATTGTAAATTTACTTAGTTCTTGAGTCTTTGAGGATCACATCCTGTGTACATACTGCAAAGTAGTGACAGATAGCTGTAAGGAATAGGATTGGTTTTAAAAATCTTCACCCTGGTACACCGGAATAAAATGGGATGTTTGAGCTATGTCCTTCCAACACTGCAAACTGTGTTCTGTTATGCAGAACATGAGAAATCCAATTTAAAATATTACTGTAAGTACCACAGAAATTTGAGTTTATAAAGTTTTTTTTAAAGGTACCATAGCAAATTCCTTTGCAATGGTCATGACTGCAATGTTAATCTGGATACTGAAGTTGTTTTCTATGACCAACTGATGACCCAAATCCACTAAATTGGATTCCCATGATCATGCTGTCCCAAAACCTTGATGTATATCATGATGAATGTTACGAGTTGCCAGGTGATTGGTAAGGTTACAACCAATATTTTCAATATTCATATAATAACAGTATCAACTTAGGCACAGAGAAGAAACACTGATCATACAACTATATGAAGTCGAGATAAAGTGATTACTTTGTTCAGAGTATAGTGATGAAATAAACTGACATGTAGATTGTAATCATGTGTGAATCATGTATTATGTACAATTCTAATAATGTGGAAAATAGTAGTCACTTATTGTGTAAAGTTCTAATAATGTGGAAAATAGTACACTTGTGTAAAGTTCTAATAAATTTTTGAAAATCATACACTTACTGTGTACAGTTCTAAGGTGTGAAAATGTACTTATTGAGTACAGTTCTAATAATGTCGAAAATAGAACATTTATTGTGTACAATTCTAATGATGTGGTAAATAGTACACTTAGTGTGCAAAGTTTTAATAAATTTTTGAAAATAATGCAGTTAATGTGTACAGTTCTAAGGTGTGGAAATGTACCTATTGTGTACAATTCTAATAATGTGTGAAAAACACAGTTCACAATTCTAATAATGTGTGAAAATTACACTTACTGTGTACAATTCTAATAATGGGTAAAAACAACACTTTCTGTTGACAATTCTAATAGTGTGTGAAAATAATACACTTATCATTTACAATTCATTACACCTAATAGGACACCCCAACATCACTGGACTGGTACAAAATGTCCACCAACCTCATCACCAGCAAAACCGGTGCAATATACTTTAAAGCTAGAAAGGGAAGGTCAGTGGCAACACAGTGAAGAAATCCAATGCATAATTGAAAAGCAGATGATAAATTTGCCAGTTATTGTTGTATCATTATTGTGATGTGTCATCTTTAGCCAGCAAAGTCACCAACTCAACTCCATCTATTACCAACCCAATCACTGACTAAGCTCTGCGCACCAGCCATGCTTAGCAATGAGTGTTGACAAGCCTGGACACATATTCTCAAAATTTGTTTAAGAATAAATCTCCAGCTCAGAGTGAGAAAACCTGCATGATCTTTAATTCTGCTTTGAATGAAGTTAGTCTCATATCTTGGTCAGTCTCAAGATCTTTTTAACATTGCATCCTGCAACACTATGCAGTACCGGTGTTTCTGAATTTCATAGTCATTCTGCAGTGTATCATTTTGAAGGTTTATACCTGATCAGGAGTTTGAGTTTTTTCTTCAAACTATCTCATGAGATTTGGAATGTGCAAACGATGATTAGGACATGTAGGTTTTCACCTTCTGGCGGACTCTTCTGTAGCAGATGAAACAGACATATATCTGGGGAGAACATTTCTCACACACTGTGCGGTGTTTGCATGGCAGAAACAACATGTTGCGCTCATGCTCTTCACATTCCATGCACATCATCTGACGTTTTAGTGCCTCATTTTCTTCAACCATTGACATGGCTGCATCAGGAACACATCCACTGATTTCTGAAGATAAATTCAATCAAACAATAAAATCTAAATATACTCTAAAAAGAAATGTAGACCAAAATATCTTAAAGAAGTCATGTATGTAAATAAACATATATTTCAATCATATATTTTTGTCCCAAGCAATGTGCTATATTTTCATTGCTTTATTTTTTTGTTGAAGATTGATTCTAAGTATAATAATAATCATAATAATAATAGTAATAATTTTATGACAAGAAAATGAAATATATTAAAATGATTGGGAAGAAGGCTAAAATCTGTATACACACACAAACACATGCACACACATACACACACACATACACCCTCTTTAAATGTGACATGTCCATGTATAATTTGTATTTGATCTGAGAATAAATTAACACATTAACTTTGATCAAATAATGATCACTACGAGAGAGATAGAGAGAGAGAGAGAGAGAGAGGGGAGAGACAGATCCGGCCTGACATCAATACTCCGCAATGATACATAATTTTCTAAGTATCATTCGTCCAAGTAATGTATTAATCAACAGGAATGAATCTTTTTTAAACCTGAAAATTCCCAAAGCATGTATATACTATGTGAAGAAACCTAAATCAGAAATAAACTTCTACACAGATGTGCAAATGTCAATGTCTTACAAGTTATAAAATCTAGTACTATCCAACAACTCATTTGTAGAAAGTAAAATAATATTTTTATATTACTGAGTTCTTGTTATCAGATAATTCAAGTAACTGTCTTATGAATTATAGGGATTACTGTGAGTGTTATAACCAGCAATGAACCATGTCGGCTCCGTGGTTAGCATACCAGGCTCACGACCAGAAGGGTGTGGGTTTAAATCCTATCATCGGACCAGCCTACTAGGTTATCTTCCATGTTGTGTCGCTGGGCTAGGCACTTTACTCCAATTATGTCGGGACAATATATCCTTTCGTGTGTTGCGGTGCCATAAAACACCAAAACAAACCACATTGCACCCTGCAAGTATTTAGGTTATTATTTAGAATTTTATAAATAAACACAATTTTGTGATTTTCTCTGTTTTGCAAGTGTCTCAGTTCATTATTCAAAACAATTACAGATATCCCTCTATGAAGTACTGTTACAACTCTCACTCCTTTATACTGAATACTTTCTAATAACTATCAAGCTTATTACCATTACTGATTTGTCACATACAAATTTCTCACTCCAAAAATACAATGAACATAAATTTTTTGTCATATATACAGTGTACATACATATACACATACTTCTTAGGAGAGTTGAAAATTAAGATTCCAAGAACTACTGTGTGTGGCACATGTAATGTATTTAGTCTATTGTAATCTCCTAAACCTTTGTAAAAATATTTATTTCAGATTTTAAAGTTGTGAGGCATATATACAGCTTAGGTAAGTCCTCCACACCGAAAAGAAACTGTGACTAGAATGTCACAGTAGAGTTTATATTTTTGTGTGGATTAATCCTTACTTTGGTAAACAGGATGTTCTTTTCTAAACAGAAGGAACATGATAGGCTGAACTCTAAAACAGACTGAGTAAATCAATTCTAGATAAGAGATAGCTAGTTTGAGTACATGAGGTTAAATATAGCTGCAGTTACGGCAATCTGGTCCCTCCATCATAAAACTTTACCCAAGCTGAGTCAAGTTTCATGATGAAGGGGTAACCCAATCTGAGTCAAGTTTCATGATGAAGGGGTAACCCAATCTGAGTCAAGATTCATGATGAAGGGGTTACCCAATCTGAGTCAAGTTTCATGATGAAGGGGTTACCCAATCCGAGTCAAGTTTCATGATGAAGGGGTCAGTTCTCTAACATCAGATCAAGCTATTATGGGTCTCTGAGCCAACCTAGTTCATGTTATCAAAATTTTTATGTTCACTACATAATAAGATCTTGCTATTTTGAGTTACCTGCTTCATTTCTACAGGTATTGCTGTGTTTACTGATTGAGGATATGTTTCCTTCCTCCTCTTTTGCCAGTATTGCATTCAGAATGTCCAGGGCTCCATATTCCTCTTGACCTGTTTTATTTAAAGTTTCCTTCAACATTTGCAATATATATATCTATACAATTTCAACACATAACGTAAATATGAAATAGACCTTTAGCATATTTGTTTTGTATACCCCACCACAACACTGGTTGGGGCATACAATGTTACCTTGTCTATCCATGCATCTATCCAAACATATATAGATCACTCTTTGATTAAGTTTTGTTTATAGGTCATTTCAGACATTGTGGTGGGACATCCATGTTCCATGAACCTTTATGTTGTTGTTGTTGTTGTTGTAGGGTTTAATGCCATTTTTCAGCACACATGGCAGCCAGTATTAGAACCTTTATGTCATAAATTGTTCCAAATTGATAAGAAACACCATCTATATCCCATCCCTAATCAAAACTTAGAATCTGAGAGCTATTTAGCATACACATATGAATCCAGCAACAAAATATTCACTCAAATAAGAAGCTACCTGTGAATGGCACAAGATAAAACAAATGAAATATTCATACTTTGTTTATGCAAATGTAAATCATGCTACTATGAAGACAAAGAATTTTTACTGCCATATTATAGCTACATTGCAATAAATTTCCTGACAGACATGTAAAATAATTTAATTATGGAAAATGATGTCGCTTCCAATATTCCACTGAAAATATTATTTTATTCATTTGTATAACCGTTCCTATGGTATGCAAGTAAAAGGATCCACCTTTGCTCAGAAGATCATTGATACCTCTGACCACAGCCATGTCAGAGAAACCAGTCTGGATGACACTCTGGGCACAGTCTGCATCTAACACGCTGGTCTCCGCTCTTCCTGAAACAGAGAGGTATGTATTTGTGACCGACAGTGTCATTTCATTTAACCTTGCTGAAAACAATAAAATAAATACAATTTAATTCAGGTATACACATCAAAATGAAAAGTGAAATGGTAACAGAGCTGTGAGAAAGCCAAATAATCTGAGTAGACTGGTAGACCAATATATTTAAAATCCATATCTATTTTTACCAACACAAGGGCAAGTTATGCTGACCTTCTGATTCACCAATCAAATTACATCTTTCATATTTCTAAGAGGGAAAATGTACACTTCTCACAGCTCATACTTATTTTGAATATATATCTGCCATAAGGCTGATTGACACATAAATCTGGATCCTACCTTGCTTGTCTTACAACAGACTGAAATCCATTCAAAAACACTGAAAAAAGAAATAAACTATGGTGGATGATATACTCTTTGTTGTGATGTCATTGGTATATTGTAATGTCTGCACATGCTACCTTTTAATATTATTAGCCCTGTACTGAAATACTGCTAACAAAAAAATTTGACTTTCCCTCCTATGTATCTGGCCAAATCTTCCTCTAAAGCAATTGTAAAGAAAAAATTGCAGCAAATGCAACCTAAATTGAGTGTGATGCAGTTATCAAAATTTAGTTTTCTCCAGGTGCCATTTTACCAATTAATTGTACAGCACTGTGACAGTGATGCTACCATGCCCAAGGGAGATTTTTCACTGTGAGGAATATGGTGACAAATGGTCATTTTAAACATAATGTTACTAACAATAGGTCACCCTAACATGGAATGCAACACTTTATCTGAGGGGCTACTAAAATAAGTGGACTGGAAATTTTAATGGTCACCAAAACTTGAACTTTTATTGGTTCCTGTGAAATCTCCGTTATGTTGGAGATCATGACATTGATTAGATTGCCCTTCAGACTAAAGTGTCTTTTGATGCGTGCATTTTGATGCACTCAGTGCATTCAGTATTTATTAATATATTAACCTTGACTATCATCCAGGTTTAGAGTCTGTATGTACCTCGTCACTTGTTCCTCATCATTTACTGCAGGGTTTTCATCCTTGCCAAAATAAAAATTTGTCACAAATGAAATCCAATATGGGCTGTTTCAGTAAAACATACCTGGCTTACAGGGAAGGCACTTTTAATGTGGGGTACTCTCCCATAGATGCAATTTAGAATTTTCTTACAATTTTAATGGGAACTATGTGAAATCAAAGTACCCTGGCATATATTTGCAAAAACTGCCTTCCCTGGGTACTATGTATGTTTAACTGGAACAGCCCTAAGAGTCAAAAAAGAAGCTGGAACATTGTAATAACTTTATGAGACAGATACAAATTTGAAACACCATCCGATGGAAATATAACTGTACTGGTTTACACACGATCAATTTAGCACCTAAAATATAAAACCAATTCATGTGACTGCTAAGGCATAATTTATCCATTAAAGAGAATTAAATCAACATTTGGAATTTTGGCATACAAAGGAAAAAAGAATCTCGATGAATGATTCAAATATTAAAAATTCATCTTGACACAAAGATAACAGTTATGAAATGTCTTCAATTACAAAAAGGACAAAATAGACTAAAAACATGATTCCAAAATTAGCATGCCTAAACAAACACATCTGGCTTTCCTCTGTAGATTTTGATACTGTACATGAACTACGTTTAGAGATCGTGTCTAAAACGGTAAATTAAAATATTTACTGTGAAAATAAAAATAACAGGAAAGCGGAATTTTGTCATTTGGACTCCATATAAGAAAGGTATAAATGTCACCAGAATTAAACTTTTACTCACATAGGTTACTTTTTTCTTTTTTTTTGGTTTAAAAAGAAGATCACACTTTATATGGAATGCCAAATAAACTAAAGATAAAATTTCACTCTGGTAAAGAAATATAGTAAAAAAAATATATTTTTAAAAAGAAGCAGCAGCTAAAATGAAAAGTCATATAAGATTAACACTTATAATATTTGTGGCTTTTCTTCCCTTTATTTTTTTAATGAGTAATAATAAAATATTGTCAAGACACATGTATTTTATACCTCTCTTGAAATGAACATTACATGAAAATACAAAGAACACTGTATCTCTCTCTCATATATATATATAACCTAATTTATTACTTTTACTCCAAAATATAACAACAAATATAGTTAAATGTTACCATTAATAATTTTCCAAAAATTCTTTGTTTATTGTACAAAATAACAGAAATGAAGTGATCTTCAAATGCTTTACCTCTTCTGCTGATTCTTCATCCATCAGACGCACTAACTGAATGAATTCTTCCCCTTTGACATGTCGTAGATAATCGCAACCAGAAAACCATCGTGCATGCTCAATCCACGGGTCATCTTCCGGTTCCCAGTTTTTCAAACCTCCATCACAGGCAAAACATCTAACGACATCTGCTGTTCCTGAAATTAAAATGACGGTGATGCTCATTAAAGAAACATAAATCTTGAGTTAATCAAACTGGCTTCATACGAGAGAGAGAGAGAGAGAGAGAGAGAGAGAGAGAGAGAGAGAGAGAGAGAGCTATGTTCAATGTAGTGCTTTACTAAAGAAAAAAACAAACTGACATTAATACTTCAACTTTCACACAATATTTAAACCATAATCCATCTTGGACTGTTAACTGTCATTTCTTGATCCATCTCCAATCTTTCTGTAATGCACATATATTTATTTCCAGCTGGGATATTGCACAAGTATTTGTAATAAATCTTTTCTCAATGAAATGAACAACATGAAACTGTGTGACTGCAGGAGGTTAATGATCATATAGAAGAGTTTTGCAAACTAAAGGTATGTATGTATTACATGAGATTTCATATTCACACTTTAGTTATTGTATAGTAGCATTCCCATGTGCTGTATTTAGTAATTTAGAAATTAATAGGCTAATTACAATGAATCAACAGTTTAATGAGTCACCTCAATGACATGTAGTACACATTGGGTTATTTTTGTAGTGTTTTGGGTTAGTTTTACTATGGCTACAAATAATATATATATATATATATATATATATATATATATATATATATATATATATATATATATACATATATGTATGAATATATTCTTCTGTAGGTTCCAGGGACACTTTCTGGTCTGTTTGGTGCATATCTCTCTCTCTCTCTCTATATATATATACAAAATCGAGTGTCCTAAATTTGTGCCCTATGTTTCTCGTGACCTCAAACGCATGTTTCGAGATCCTGATGTCACCAAATATAGATCAATACCTTTCATTAACTGTGACAGTAAGTGCTGATTAAGAAATATTCAATGAAATAAGATTCAAAATATTAAGTGACTTAATTATTATTTGTAGCAGATAAATTTTCATGGATTTCATGTTCTCTACAAACTGTTTTGACATTTTGCTGAAGAAAACAGTCCGATGGCAATGACAACAGACTTAAACAAGTCAAGGCCCTGCATGTCAAGGCCACTAATGAAGAACTGGTTAAAAAAATTGATGACTTCAACCCCATTATGCAAGTGTGTTTCATAATGAATATTCTAGCTTAATGTCGATTCATACCAGGAATGAAAAAAATCCATAAAGATATTTAGGGCTGTTCCAGTAAAACATATACCCCCGGGGGAAGGCACTTTCAAATTCAACCAACCCACAACAGAAGCAATTTAAAAAAATTAAGATCCACCATCAGATATGTTTTATTCGTAAAACACTGTCCCCTACAGAAGCATATTTTTTTTAACATAATTTCTGGCTATGGGTTAGTGGGTGGTAGAAGCGTTTTTAATATTGGGTTGGGGACAGAAGCGATTTAAATGACAACTGGCTGGAGGTAATCTACTGAATTCTTATAGATCATATAATCTACTGCATATTTTTATTTGTATTCATTCATTATAATCAGTCTTTTGTCCTTTGGTTTGTTTGTTTGTCAGCCATGTATGTCTCTGATACTGTGAAATCACAAATTTTCTTGGTGGCTTATTATTTTTAGATGCCATTGATCAGTCCCTTAATACCTAATAATTTAATGTCCATGAATATAGATTTTATATTAGGGATTTCTATTCTAATACATAAATCATGAATTTGTATCCTTACTAAACTGTGTACTAAAGTGATCACAATGTTTTGCTATTTTTCTTTGTTCTCAGGCATGCAGCTTTTGATTAGAATAATAGTTTAATCTTGTATTGCTTTAAATGTGTGGTCAGATGCTCTGATTCCCTTGTTATTATTTTTTTCAATAAATGTTTTGGTAAACTTATAATACATGATTTGTCAGAAAAAATCATTAATACCTGTGAAAGCAATGTCCTTTATTTCTGCCTACTTTTACACTACATCATTTCTTGTAAGAACACATATTTCAGTTACCGACGTCTTATTTTTATGCCTTGTTGCAAGACTAATGTAAAGTTTAAAAAAAAAGAAATATAGCAAGTCAAACATTTTTATATCTTAAATTAGATTTTAAAAAATGGATGCAAGTCAAGGAATCATTTTTTCCCAGAGTACTTGTAAAATCAATGTCATTGCAGTTAACTGTATTGTCAACAGCATCATCATCATCACTGATGGCCTAGCAGTAACATTCTGCACATTTAATCCAGTTATCACAGGTTCTATCTCCCACTTTTAGTCTTTCATACAAGACTTATACCTATGGTCTGAGGGGCTTTCATGGCAGAATATAAGATGCTTGTGATACAGATCTGAGGGGCTTCCATGGCAGAGTGGTACAAGATGCTTGTCATGTGATTACTTGCCTCCAGTGTGTAAATGAAAATGTTTCCAGTTACTTGTGGAAGGTCAGTGGTTCTAAATAAGTGGTGTTTGGTGTCTCAGCAGTAAAACTGGCTGCCATATATAGATTCTCTTCATCTGAAAATGGTGCAAAGGCCATAATGATCTACCGAAACTGGAGATCTCATGTCTAAATGACTTCGGCTGTTGGAGATAAACATCAAATCAACAGAGCCTCCATGTGCCCTAGTGTACTAAGGTGCTTGCTTTTACAGATCATTTGCACATCTCTCAAAGTGAGTTTTTGTCACAGATCAACCAATTTGGGTTGGTGGTCTTTCGGTGTTCTTCCTCCACCTAATATACTGTTACCCCCCCCCAAAAAAAACACAAACCAAACCAAATCAACCAACTAATCAACTGTGGCAACAGCAGCAAAGGTACTAGTCCATCATTTTTGCCACAGCTGTTTGAGTTTATAAATTTTGACTCCAGTAATTTTTGTAGACCTTTGAATATTGTCAATTATGCCTTTCTGACCGTTACCTAAAAGTCATCATCAGTTGGTACAAATGGATTTTTCGTGGTGAGCATATGAGATGGAGAAGTCTTGAGCAACCCTGCATCACACGCTGCCAAAAAGTTTACTTTTTAGCTCACTTAAAGTTTCTCTAACAATGTCCATTGTTCCAACCAGAACTGTTATAACTTATTCAAGCTATATTCACCGATATCTGGAGATGTGCATCTGTAATAAATATTTGTAACAAAGTATGAGAATACATCAGTGTTTTTCAGTGATGCATTTGAAATGAGCAACAACCAGAATCAACAAACCAAAAAATGAAATTATTCACATCTCTCAGGCAGAAGTACAGTGTATAATCATAATCTGCCAAAAGATTTTTCAATCTTTAAATTTGCCAAATTATTTTCCAACCATACTGATTCAGTGGACATAATCACCAGAATGGACAGAAACAGACCAGAACAGATATAACCGGAAGGTTAAAATTGATTTGAGTAACTAAATTCACGTGGTTTAGTGAACTGTACATCCTTTATTGTCTTCCCTTTGATGTAATTTCTTACTGAAGCTGAGAAAATAATGTTGCACACATCAAAAAAGAGGCACACTTCTACTCATTATTGTTGTTATTATATTTCTCCATTCCAGCCTTTTCTTATGATCTTGTCCCCCCACATACTGTTTGTCATGTTTATGATATGTATCTAAATTTGTCACTTTTCCTACTACTATACTAATTGTTTGTGAATATGCATATCAATGTGAAATGCAATCGGGAGACTAAATCCAAGATAGAAAACTTCTACATTTCTGGATGTATTCTGCTTGGATTCCATGTTTCTGCACAAAACTCAAGAGTTCAAGACTCGCTGTACTAATTCAGTTTCCATTGTAAACCTGTGCAAACACCATGATATTAAAATTCAATAACTTTAAAATTTTGAGTGCTCATGATCAAATTTGTATCAGTATAGACACATCTATGACGACAGCTTTTGTGAAAAGAAAACCATAACAGCTGCACCATTTTCTGGATCTACACAAATTTGAAATGTGTGCTTTCAATACTACACCAAAGAGTCAGGTGCTGATTTCAGTAATGAGTCTTCCAAACTCAGGTCTGTAAAGGGACGGAAATTATGTTAATAAAACAATGTCCCTAACTTTTTTCAGTTACAAGTAGGACAAACTCTCAAAAGATTCTTTTTACTAAAATCTTACTTTCATTATCAACCAATCAGGGACAGTCAAACCATGTATACTCTATTTTATCTTCACTGATTTATAGAATGATTCTCATTCTTTTATATCGGTAGTAATGTGAGTCCTTCAACAACTCTCAACGGTTGTATGCCTTTTTCGACCATGCTGACTGGACACACTGTAAGATAATGTTCAAGTAACAGAAATACCATGGGATAACCAGAGACCAATAAAATCAAATAAAATGTCAAGTTATCTCCTCTGCAGGGATGCTGCCAGGATTTCAGGATTTAATCTAAGTTTTGTGTGTGTGTGTGATCTCCAGTGAGGAAGTGGTGGTGGGAGGAATAGTCATTGTTAAATATCTCTCTAACACTTAAATATCTGTCACTCTTTCTTACTGTTCCACTCTGTTAAGGCTCTAATGAAATCAAAATACTCAAAGAGATGTCATCTCTAGTTGTATAGCGATTATTATTGTGATGTCATTGAGCATGGTCACGTGGTTGTGGTGGGGTCTTGGTTGGGATGGCAGAAAGACCATAGGCTTACTCCACATCTGACAGCTAATTACGATGTTGTCAGAAGAATTAAACTTTTTCTAAAAATTCAGTTGGACTCTGATCATATACTCAATTCATAGTCAATGAACAGGTTTTAAAATTGATGTGTTTATTTTGGAGCCATGTTTCTCCATCACATTCAAGATCTGAATATACCAAAGGTGAAATTAGAACAGTTGCATCCTAAATTACTATCATGGCAACTTTAAATGTTATTTAATGTGAGACTTTAATGCCAGAACTCATAGCTTCAGTGATTTTTGGGTTAAAAAATGAATTTCTTCTCAAACAACTCAATTTAATGCAGATTACATTGTTTTTTAATGATACTGAGAATTCTTGATATGTAATAATTGCACAAGAAAGGAACATCAGATCAGGAAATTAATGCCACTTGGGAAAAACTGATAGGAATATGCAGAAATAATGATAGTATTATTTAAATGGAATATGTGGTTACAATACAAGTGCTGGTTCTATAACTTTGCAAAATACATCTCATACAACTATTCTGTTGTTTCTAACAACACTCTGTAATGTGATAATAATTTTTGCACACATGAAGTTGACCCATTTTTTACTTTAGTCCCTTGCTAATTAATAGTTTTAATTTTACAACAAAACTAAGCACGTTTACCTTTTGACAAGAATACATGATCACAAATATTTAGATTGTACAAAAATAGAAGTTACAATTTTATTAAAAGCATTGGTACCAGTAAAACTAAAGGAGATGGTAAAAAAGAATCAGGATGAACAGATTAGTAGTGTAGTAAAGAATCCATATATCAGAATGACATCAAGAATTTTTTCATCAATTTCATCATTAGTTAATGACACTGCTTCAAAATGTTGTGTACTAGAGAGTAGTAATCCAATTTGTAATACAGATACCAAATGATGACTTGGAACTAAGTGCCGAAAGGTCTGCAGAAAATATCAACATCCTCAAAATATACATAGGAATAACCAAACAGGACAAATTTTATCCATCTTGCTTTGAGTTTACACATTTCAGTCAGTTTCTTATGTTTAATGTCATTCAATTTTTGCACATAGAGAGCATGTACTTCATTTGGTAATACATCTGCATGATATTAAAGTTAGTCTTGTTATTCTTTTGTTGCCATAGTGATTCTGCCAACTAGAGATCTACACACACTTAATTATGTTGTATGGGGATTCTCTGATGATCCCTATGAGCATTACTCTGTTGATTGTTTCTGAATTTAATATGATCCTCCTCCTCTGTGTACGAATATTATTCTGTGCTGAGAACTCCGTTTCACTGTCTGCTGTCTGAAACACATATGTATAACTAGTCTGAACAAGTTATTTTTCTTTATGGTTGTGCGATTTTCAACATCTCACAGGTATGGCCCCATGGGTATTCTCTCTTTGATATCTCTGTTCCAAAAAGAAAAGTTTTCACTAACACGGACTCTGCCAATGATTCACTTCTTGAATCAGTGCTTTGCTGCCTCTTATGCCAGATTTTTTTTTCTCTTCCATAATGCTGTATTAGGGTTTTAAGTCCAACATTCCCACAGTCTGCTTGTTCCGACATGGATATCTTGAATAAATTTAACCGGCATAATGTCCTTTCAACACGCACATCGGACTCGCATTCAACATCAGATTTTGGGCTCAAAATCACACACTGGTATTTCCAGTGACATTTTCCCAATGTCCAACAGACTGATATACATGAAATTCATTGTCACCAGCCAGTATTTGCCGAATGAAAACATCGTCTGACGACAAACCATACTGTGATTCAGCCATTTTGGTTTCCTGTGTGGCCCTTATTGGAAAGACGCATTTGTAAAACTTCATGATGAAAGTAAGGTTAAAACTATCATAAAAAGCCTATTCCAGGGCCCAATGAACCAAACAAATTTAGTTTAACAGCCATTCATGTCGAACCGAAGTATCCAGCTATTTTAACGTTTGCCTTCCTGAATCTGGATGTCGCATCAAACGCTGGGATATTGCTACTGGCAGCGCGAATTACGTCGCGAAATGCACTTTTACAGTTAAAAGTTGAATAAAAATTGCATACCGTGCAAAGCACGTTTTATATCCGCGAGGTTGACGTAATTTGCGGAATGCGTATTACAGTTTTAAAAGTACGCAAATTCGTACAAACTAGGTGCACTCACAAGTACTGGCATCATTTTCTGACCCAATGTTTTATTCACGTTAGACCGCTAGGAGGGGGTTAGATGCGATTTTAAATATATGTTCGTTTTTTCTGACAACCCCACCAGCGATTTCTCATTTAATTAACACAACCCACAACAGAAGTGAATTTCCTAATCGGCCTTCCAATGTCAGAATCAAAATAGTTTGAAACATAACCTCCGAAAGAAGTTTTTTTGAAGTGCCGTCCCGGGAGATATATGTTTTACTGGAACAGCCCTTAGTTAATATATGCAAATGAAAACATTTAACTAAAGCTTTAATGCAAATTTTCTACAGCTGTTACCTTGACCACTGGGGTCAAGGGGTAAATAAGAATGTAAAAAACTGAAGTGCTTAGCATAATGAATCAACCCAAAATAAACAAATTATATCAAAAAATTTAGGACATATAAGCAAAACTATTTAAAAAAAACCTTCTTAAATGCAAATATATTTAGTACTATTACTTTGACCCCAAAGTCAAAGGCTGGATGTGTCACAGAATGATTCATTGCATGTATGATGAGAATTCATCAAGGGTTTTAGGATGCATATGCATATGAAAAACTTCAACCAAAATCATAAAATGTTGGCGATGATGATGACAATGTCAATGGAAAAGTGACTGCCATTTCTCATTTGCCACAAATATGGGGTTGACAAAAATAAAACCTTGTCTAACCTAAAAAGTAAAATCCAGCCTGTGTCAACTCTTTTGGTCTCTGGGTAAGATGATCAGGCCAATTCTTGAAGGTTCTAAGTCTCTCTTTGTAGGTGTCATACTGAGGACTTCTGACACGTCTTCCAGCTGGTAGGCAGAAGCTATCTGCCATAAAGTTGCTAGTGGTAGGTAATGGAGAGCCAACATCTGCAAAAATTAAACAGAAATCTTCAGCAAAACAGAATGTCTACGAATTTTCAGCTTTCTAATAGCTAAACAAAATTAACAAGTATCCAGCCGAAATAGGCGAAATTAGGGTGAAGTGGATATAAAAAGTTGCAAAAGTCACATTAGACAAATATTCATCATTATAATACCCAAATATAGGAATGTTTCTACGTAATAACACAACTTTACATAAAATGTATCACAGAAGTTATCTTGAAGCTAAATACAAACATTTCAACAAATGAGATAGTATTTTGTCAAGATTCAAATAATGATACAAACTGCTGCGAAGACTCATGCATATAATCAGTAGATAAATTTGTCAGAAATAGATTTTAGTTCAGACAAAAGTGGTTAAATATAATGTGCTGAGCATATTTATATGTTTTCAACACTGCATGCCAGTAGCACATTTCTCAACCATATTTAATCATGTATAATACACATAATCTGTTAGATCTTGCAATCATAATGGTAAAAATGTCTACTGTTTGAAACCTTTCACCTGATATTCATGAGGCAATTCCAAGCATGCATGTTAAATGCTTATTGGACTCTCTAACATATTCTTTGCATGTCATTAATTGAAGGTTGTAGATTACATTTTTATTGTTGCTGGTGGCAATGTTGTTCTGTAAGGGCACCAGCAAGTCAAAAAGTGGACACTGATACATTGTGTGGGAAAGACAGATATGACTGGATGTTGTTGTAGTTGGTGGTGGTGTGGTGAACTACACTTATATGGTGCAGCATCTGATATTTACCACTATTTGACGGATTCTCTATGGAGTCAGCGTGAAGATCATTATCTGCAACCAATGGAATGTCAATTTCCACCAACTCATTTCTGATTTGCTCATGTCCCTCTGGTGAATGCTGCTCTCTTTGAGCAATGCTACTTTCATATGGCCTATGTCTTTGGTTGTCACTTCTGTAAGATGGCTGATTTTCAGTGTAATTTCCCCCTTGCAGCTGTTGTCCTTGACTCTCGGATCTCCCCTGTGGCTCTGGGGCTTGACTGTTATTGCTCCATGAAGTCTGATCCAAACTTGGTACTGCAGGAGACTCATTGGTGATAAAAGCATGTGGGTTTGAAATCATGTGGGCAACTGCATTTTGTAGGCTTACTGGAGATTGATTATCTGTGTTCCTGGAAGCAAAGGGATTTCTAGCCATGCCATATATTGAGTACTTTCTTGTTTTAATCTTGTCAAAATTCAATTACATCTTATTATTAAAGTATCATTTGTCTCTAGGAACTCATCAAGAACAAGGAACCAAGCAAAATTACCTGCAAAAGAAACCAGAGGTATAAATATCCAACCATAAAAATTCACTTTTTAAACCATGCATCTCAGGAGAATGCTGAAAATGTCTGGTGTTAATTTTTGAGGTTATATATGCATAGATATAGTTTATAACACAAATAAAATTAATCATGATCACTCCCACAAAATTATTTGACTATCAAATAAATAACGATTAATCAATTTACACATGGAAAAGAAAACTGCTATGCCAATCAAATTAGTGAGCTTTACATATCTGGAGGCATAACAATTTGAATATATTGGAAAATAGATTTCATAGTTTGCATATTTTTGGATCTTGTTTCTTTCATCATGATCATTGCTGACATCATCATCACCATCATCATCATTTTTATCATTAACATTGTTGCTGATACTGTTACCAAACATTTTACTATTATGGATTTTATAACTTTAAAAAACTTCTCTCATTCATCTTTCTCAAACAATCTTTGCATCATCGACATCGCCATCAAACTTTGGCTATATCATGCCAAGTAAATGAGAGCTAAGTGCCTTTAATAAGGATTCAACAAAACAGCTGACTTGGGCTGGCCTGGGCGGGTACTGAACTTGTGACCCTTGCATTACAAGTTTGATACTCTACCTAATGAATTACTGTAGTTCCCTGAAGCAATAATAGATAAATTCTTTACTGAATGGAAAAAATAGCTTCCAATTACTCTGTCTTTCAATTCTTTATCACTCACCTTAGTTGACTCCTTTTTCCTTTCAACTGTATTGAAATTAAAGATCCAAGCCCACTTTAGCTGTGATCAGTCACTGATGTTCATTTTCATAATTTTAGTATTATTTAAAATTAAAGTTTTACATTTCAAATTTTAGACATAAATATCAACAATTTTATATTTCAAATAAACCAAGTACATGACCAATTGACCTTTTTTACCATAGCATTTTTGAAAATTAAAAACATTTGAGAGGACTTGACCTAAATTATGAGCACTATTCCAAGGATTCTAAATCCATGAAGATCACTAAACAGCAATTGCATGGCACATAGTGTGACTTGATGGGCCCATACAAACTAATATATTCAGTGTATCGTCTGATGTTTGATGATTATAGGTCATATACTGATGGTGACATACTTGTCCTTAAAAAGTTAAGGTTGAAATTTCATTCCATGGCAGCCAATGTGGACCAAAACTGACAAAATGGTGCTTATGATCATACTTCTCATATGTAAATAAGAATACAATAACAGTTAGGCTTTCTTGAAATCAGTCATATTTCAATAATAATAATAATGATATTAATAATAATTTCTTATATATTTATATTTCTTTGCCCACATTGCTTTTAAAATTCATATAAAGTTAAATAATAATTATTTTTAATCTGTAATGTTGTTGTTTATGGATTTAATTACATTTGTGTGTTTGATTTGATCACTGGATCCATTTGTTTATTGTGAAAATATTCTGCCAGTACAAGCGTGGACATTCCTTCTCATAGGTAAGTTGCAATTTATGTTCATTATAATCCGTGCGTGCTACCTGTAAGTTAGGCAAATACCGCGATAATATAGAGTTGTTCCCCCATGGTACGTTAATCTGTGTCAGCAACCATATGCTGTTTTGTTTACATTTACGCGCTTCGATTGACAAAGATTTTTTTTTACAGGAATAGAAAGAGGGAAAGTCATTGAAACTCCTGAAAATGATATCCCTCATGCTGAAGTCACAGCAAAACAAACTGTAATGAATTTTGGTTGCAAGGTTTTTATTGGGAGATAGGTAATAAATTGATCGGCAAAACGCAGTACACCTAATTTCCTAAATAATAAATTTAAATTTTATCTTTATGTTATTGTCCATTCGGTACTCTTTACTCGTACAGTGATGAGAGAGAGAGAGTGAGAGAGAGAGAGTAAAAGAAACAATTACGTAGTCCCAGTTTCTACACAATATTTACAGTGCATACGCGTGACTCCAATGAGAACAAAATATGCAGTCACTTTAACATAACTTGAAGAAAAGGATCAACATAAAATATCAACTATTGAAAAGTCTTACATTTCGCAAATTAAAACAAATAACCACCTACTTGTACGCTTGGAAAAGGCAATCTATAGTTACATGAATTCAAAACATTCCAAAATGGAGGCATGTAGGCCTATAAGCTGACAACATCCTTATCACGTTGCACAAGGCCTACTCAAGAATGCTTTATTTGGGTCAGTCTAATTTCAGGCAGGGAAGTTAGAAGAATTATCTCTTTTTTAAAGTAATCCGTCATTGGTAATTCTTCCTTCTAGTTGAGCAAGTATTGCTTATTTTCCCGTTTGTTTGTATCCCCTACCGATTTTAGAAAAGAAATTCATCAAGTATGTGAAATATGCACAAAACTTAGTCAATTCATTTATCTATTTTTAATTTCTAACATGGCTGTCGCCTGGGGTGGGGGGTGGGTCCCTATGACTGTCAGTTTATTGGCATTTGAAACTACACGGAAGACGCCGATATAAACAACCACATGCTCACTATTGTTTTCTTCCTTTAAGCATAGTAACCTACATGTAAGTAAAAACAGTTTTGTCTGAATCCAATATTGCAATGTCTAATTTTAATATATTTTTTTTGAAACGTGAACAAATAAAAAGGTGGAACTCTTGTATAAATGTGTTCAAAGGCGTAACTCCTAAATTTAAGGAATTATTCAGAGCTTATAGAAAACGCCGAACTACGTGACATGTGTTGCCTCAAAACATAAACTCGCCCACTCCAATATAGGGACCGTGTTACTAAAGAAACTCCCTCTTGGTTTGAAACAACAACAAGCTGACAATGCTAGGGAACCCCTGGCAACAACAATTTAGAAAGTATACATTGATGAATGAAATGACTTAGTTTTGTGCATTTGTTTATATCCTTGATGCTTTTTTAAAAATAAAAAAATAAATAAATAAAAAATACGGTTGTAGTGGTGGTACAATCAATCTGGAGGGTAAGTGAATACTATAGAAGTGAAAGTACGAGGTAGCACTAATCAAGCCAACCGCTATGAACATTATAAAACATGCCCACAGAATAGCAGGTTTGTCCAGCTATATAGGTTTTCTTTGCGTATTTTACAGGTTTCAGTTTGAAAAATTGCTCAAACGTTATATTTTTATTTTTGGCTTCGAATTATATTCTTTACTTTGGGGGAGGGGAGGAGTAAAGAATGTTTGTCGCAAAAATCGGTCAAATCTATCTCTTCAATACAAAAGTGCACATTGTTTACGTTAAAAGCTTTGCAAATCAACAGGTCATGGGAACTCGCCTTACTTGTATTACTATTCTTTTTGCAATCGCCTAAATATAGAAACCGGGATTTTGCCACTCCTATCAGCTGTATATTTAGACTTTGTGCAATGAAAGAGAACCGGGGCATAGAAATAACTTTAACACACTGAAACGCAATTTAGTTACATCCGTTGTGACTGTTATACTCGGATAATAGTTATTAATTATACATGCATAACCAATAATACACTGAGGTATTAATCTGAGTTTACTCTTACCCTTCCTACCTCATTTTTAATATTGGACATTTATGTTGGGGTATAGGGTCCGTATCTGGTCATTCCGTAACCTAGTCGTTTCGTACCGAAGTCGTTTCGTACCCAAAGCAATGGCTGTTTCGTACCCAAGGTGCTGGTCGTTTTGTACCCAATGCTATGGTCGTTTTGTACCTAAAGTACAAATATAACCACCAATATCATATAAAAAAGATATTTCATACGTATTTCAAACTGTTTAAAGCTGTTCAATGTTTCATTACAGGTATTACCATGTGAGAGTGATTATCTTCGGATCGCCAAGATGAAGCATTGTAATACAATAGCATATGCAATTTTAATTTCATCAGAATAAACTATTTCTGTGTTGCTTTTTTTTTTCCATTGTGATAGATAGATAGATAGATAGATAGATAGATAGATGCATACAGAATTACAAAGGTAATTACACGAACGCTCAATGCTAAAATGAATCTACATTTAAGTGAAGTAAATATGACACTACTGTATATTTGACCTTGTAAATTAATGGGAAACTTAATCAAGCAACACTGTTTTACCTGCCGTCAGCCCCATTATTAAAAGATCGCAGAATTTATAGTTGCTTTGAGAGGATAAACATTTTTAATTTTTTTCAGTCACGTTAGTCATTACTAAATAATACCAAGAAATATGACAATGTTTGTTAATTTGAACGATAGAAAAAAGAATGGACTTATTCAGTTATTTAAACCTGGCCAACGTTTTCTTTTTATTTTTACTCGCAATGTGAATTTTAGTTAATTTTTTTAGTACATAGGTGCTATTATACAGTGAAAACAATACAATTACTGTAATTATTTGTGTTTGGTCAATTTTTTGCCCGGATATGCTTTGTTCATGCAATTTTTAAGGTAGGAAAAAGATTAGGCCTAGAGAAAGAGCGGTAAATATGACAATACTGTGTATTTGACCATGTAAATTAATGGGCATGAAACGACCACCACCTTGGGTACGAAACGGCCAGCACTTCGGGTACGAAACGACTAGCACCTTGGGTACGATACGACCAGCACCTTGGGTACGAAACGACCAATTTCCACTGGGTACGAAACGACTTGGGTACGGAATGACCATGCGCCATAGGGGCCCTATGGTTTCAGTGTATTCCGGTGTTTTGACGTGTGTCTTTGCTATCACCTTTACAATTTTGGTAGCGTAAACATGTACTGTAGGTACGGCGAAGATATTTACTGGATACGTGTATTGATTTTCATTCAACTCACTTGATCGATTGATTGCATGTTTTATGAGATTGTCTCTCATAAACTCTTAGCAATGCTCTATTCCATGGCCAGAAGGAAAGAGAGAGAGAAAGAGTGAGCAGTTCAGACTCTCACAAGGAAGGTGTCACTCATAACGGTGTAGATACGGCTACATTCCTTTGGGGAAGCTTGGCAATGCGGAGGTACGGAATCGACTGTAAATGATACAAGCCGCTTTGAGTTCCGACGAAACGGAGTAATTTTTATTGAAACACTCAACATACAAAATTACATTCCAATATCAATCTACATAAACTTAAATTACGGATATAAGAGATACATATAAAACTACTATATTCCTTCACTTACCAACATCATACATTTGTATAATTTCTGCCTGTTAGAATATCATACAGATAATTAAATATCAAATAATAGATTCACGATAGCCAAAGAATCTAAAATTCAATATTTCAGACTAATACCGCAATCATTTAGTAGAAATATATTTTACTGGATTTAATCTAAAATACCAACATATTAAACTCTACTATTTAAAGAGTATCTCATTTCTGAATTAATTATTACTGAGTATGAAGTTGGTAGCGAACGTCGCCCTTTACAATAATCAATAATAAAAATTACAAGTAAATATAAGTTCTTCAAACAATTAAACTTTCCAATACATCATATTAAAGAATAGTAAAGAAATATTAAAATAATCCAATGTTGCAAATGTGCTGATCTTAGACTGAACTCTTACTTTAACATCTTAACATCAAAAGTCCTTATACTATATAGAAAATTGTACGCAGACGGTAGCTTACCTGTAAATGATACAAGCCGCTTTGAGTTCCGACGAAATGGATTAATTTTGCCAAGCAAATCTTCTCGCTTCTTATACACAGTTTCTCAAGACGCGGCCAAATATGGTCATACATTTCAGTGCTTGGGTTTCACCAGGATCTCAAAGTGAGGCTTCATCGTTTTCTTACCGACTACCGTCTGGGTCTATACGTCATGAGACAGATTTTTCCATGAACACGTGAACAGTTAGTGATATACTCAACAGGAAGGAATCTGCTTATTCAGCACTGTTGCTGCAGAGTTGTAAATTTGCCAACTTAAGTATTATACAATGTGCAGGATTTCACATAAGAAAACAAACTCTTTATTGAAATAGTACACAATTATATTACAAGAATAAAAAATTGTTTTTAATACAATTTACTGAAAAATTCCGTCCTAACAAATGCAGTGACTTGTAGTCCAAAGGCCACTGTAGTAAATGGGGTTTCTTAGCCAAACCCCTTTTTTGTATTAGGACCAAAGCATGATTACCCCCTCCAAGGCCCCATGTTAATCTAAACAAAATATGAAAACAACTTGTTGAGGCAACAGCGCCGATTTCATTATTGATTAGCTGTCAAGGACCTACCACTGAATCATTCATCGTCGTCATACAAAATAGGGTTGGCTTAGATACGCCCATTCAAGCCCACTACTGCGGTTTTTACTTGAAATCGCTAGCGATTTATATTTATATTTCAAAAAAAAATTACTATACCTAACATTCACACAAAACTGAACTGCTAGCAGTTTGTGCCTTGCACTCTCCTATTCCTAACATTCACACAAAATTCCAATCCGCTATTAATAACTCGTTTGGATTTGCAGGTCACACGTCTGACTGTTAAATGCCTGTGGGCTATTAATAATTCGCTGAGATTTAAAAAAAAAATCGATAATTTACGCAGCCACCTGTCGAGATATTTTTAGAATTTCAGCTTTTGCTATTATATAGCTTTCATCGTCATGATGAAACAAGTACAGAATAACGTTACCACTAATGACAGAACCAGGTTCTAGCATTTTGATAAAATTTCCATGTGAGACTATGGATTTATCGACATAACACTTTTTCAATTCATCATCCACCGTGATCTTTGTGTATTTATTCTGTCATATCGGATTATAAAGATTATCAGCATCAGAAAGTGAGTCTGTAATCCAGGTAAGCTTACTAAAATAATCTGATTTTTTTGGCGAACCAGAGACAGCTTTATCTTATTTCTGATTGTGAAATACGTGCTGTACTTTTCATTGTCAAGCATTAGAGTTATATGCTTACCTCGGAAAAGAATTCTTTTCTTCTTTAACGTGATATCTTCCACTGTAATATCTTCCATATTATATATTTCACACAAAATTTTGCTACCCTTATTTTTTAAATGAAATCGCTAGCGATTTTACACAAAATTTACTGAGTATCGTTTTTCGTATTTCGCAATTATGTTCGGTATCATATCTACGAGCATATCGTCTTTGACTCGCAGTTCCTGTATCAGATTTAACATTATAAACTTCTCACTACGCAGATAAGATCGAAGTTGATTAAGAATTTTATTATAAGTTGCTATTGCTATTTTACACGAAGTATTTTTATTCTCGTATTTTGGCCCGATCTTTTCATTCACCGCCGATAAAACAATACCTGCCTCGGGTACTATCAGCAATAATGGATTTAATGTTCCTTCCACTGAAATAATTCCACTAGTTGTTAATATCATAGCAATATAATTCAGTACGCTTATTATTTTACTAAAAAAAATTTCTAGCTTGTCTGACACAGTAAAGTTGTTTATGGTAATATTTATAGTATTTGATCAGCTCGTCTCTATTATTGTCATGGAAACCTGACGATATGTGACTGAAGTCTATTATTTCTTTTTTCGTCATTATGAAACTGTTTCTATAATTATTTCAATCGCCGTAGTAAAAATATTTTCAGCTGAAACCTGATCGATCAGAGCTCTAAATTTTTTATTGACAGGATCGGCAAGAAACGCTCTGTACTTATACTACACTTCAGATGAGATATCATCATATCTGATATCTGTTAAAACTCAGGATGAAAATGGAGGGTTAAAATGTGTTGGTATTTCAGTAATATCATTGACTCTATCACGATAAATATCTTCTGTTTCATCGATATAGCTAACAACATAAGATAACTGACCCAGTTTAAAATTTTTAAGTACTAGATTCTGCCTGAGAATTGCATATGCTATAGCAAAACTTAAAAGAACGCGAATATCTGCTTGTTGTATATCTATGGTGGGTAGATTTATGTATGCAGCAATCAGCTCTTTGATATTTCTGTATTTTGCTTCTGTCAGTAACTTTCCAGCTTCTTTTGTATAGTTTTTCAAAGCAGTTTTTTAGAACTATTATGTATTTCATAATCTTTATCAATAATGGGTTTCACAGTTGTAATATCGCCAATCTCTTGAAAAATATATCTCGTTCGACATCATCATATAACTCAATTCTAGACTCGATTTCTGATACTGTGTTTAATGAAGCATTAATGTGCTATACGTCATTAGTTTTCTTTATCGCCGGTGAGAGAGTCTATCAAAACTAGATATGCAATTGTCAGTAGGTTAGTGTCAGCACTGTTATCTACTATTTCTAACAGCGTCTTTTTATCATAATAGTCCATACCAAGTACACGAAATACTAGACGTTTAGCAAATGTGCCCTTGAGTTTACGATTTTTAAGAAACATGTGTTTCCTTGTTTCAGCTAGTTTGTCAAGCTCATCATGAATCTTCTTCAGTTGCTCTTGCACTGGTTTCTTACCACCATGAAATTTTGTTTTTACAAGGTTAGATTTATCAATCGTCAGAACACTTTCTTTATTTAGCTCAAGCAGTGTATTTATCAAATATTATTCAACTTTTAATCATTTTTCCCCACACTCGCTTACAGGACAGTATTTGCTAATTATATCCAAGTCTCTGATTGCGTATCTTAGTTGAGGACCTCTCATTCCTGCAACTCTAGCAAAATTGTCGCTGTTCTCATTTAAACCGGATGATTCTAAGGTTATTTTTTTTCATTGGAGCAATTATATTTATCGCTCTTGCTTCCTCAGCACTCTCTGGGTCTAGCGAATCAACATAAGCTATTTCGATCTCCGTGTTCGGGTTTATTATAAAATTATTAAATTCTTTCGCGACTCTGATCGATGGAGGATCAACAGACATTATATATTGCAATCACATTAAATCGTCA
>JAECUM010063072.1:0-20750 GCA_016617855.1 Megalonaias nervosa
ATATATATATATATATATATATATATATAGTTCTAGTACTTATAATAAAATGGTACTTTTTAATATGATCCACCAGTATTGACTTATACTTGTGGAAAATAAATGTGTTACAATATGTGTTAGGAAAATTCACTAAATAAAATGAGACATGATAAGTATTAACATGAACGTTGATGTGCCATGGGGTGATGGGATACAACCGGATTCATCTGAAATGGTACACAACTTGACTTCAGACCTTAATAAGAATGCAAATTTAGTTCTTCCCGTAAAGGATTATGATCATGTAAATTAATGGTATTCACATGTTTGTACCAATACTATTGACACAAAATTTGCTGATGTTTCTACTTTATGACAAATCGTTATGATCTTAAATTAAGAAAGTTAATGAATAGTCAAAACGGCATGTTGGTATCAAAGTACCGAATTACATGCCGAATTGCAAGGGAATTATATATTAAATAATGGAGATATATTCTCTTCAACGTTAGACATTACAGTATTAAAAATGTTAACACTCCAAAAGATGAGGTTTATGTAAAAATCTGTAGGAACGACGCAGCCCGAAAAAAGTATCTTCCCTATCTTCCTCCACCAGTGGAAATACATCTGCCATCTGCTATTGCGTATACCATGTAAACGTATATCACGAATGCCTGGCATAGCGTTTATAGATAACTACCATTTCATGACCTATCGAGGTTGGCTGATGACCACCTCATAAATGGCCTTCGATTCACTCGTCGATGTACTACACACAATGTGCCTCTACCGAAGGTCTAGGGATCCTATCCGTACGAGTAATAGGTAGGGTCAGATTGTTTGTGTGGGAAACTATTCCGCGGACCATCAGCATGCTCGGGAAGTATGTGAAGCATGTGGCCTGCAAGTAATTGGGAGACTTTATTGAACTTTATTTCAAGATGGACCTGCTCATTCTGGCTGATGTCACTGAGTCCTTTGCAGTTACCTCAATGAAGAATTTTGGTATAGATCCTCCTCACTACTTGTTAGCGAAGCATGTCTTAACATTATATATGCAGAGTTGCTGCTACTGGCATACATAGATATGCGAAGACAAACAACCCAACGTGTTCGGACTATGACAAATCGAAGCCTACTGTCTAGATTGTATTAATTTTGGAACGAACCTTTACGAACATGTAATGATGCCGAGACTACCCATGGCCGGATTTTGAGGGTACATTAATTTAAACAAAATACCCCACCGCACCACAAGAGCTTACGCAACAGATCAGGTCATTCTAAGACTTGGATCTTTGAGGGTTGCCCTATGAGATGTCATCTTATGTAGCATAACTGATATCAGGTTTGCTATAATGTGTTACCATTTTCATCTTTAAGGTGATATGGAGTGAATATCGTCTGTCACGACCTGCAGATCTTTTCTCACGACCTTGGCATAGTTTATGCATTGTACTATTTCCTTGGTGTACTAGTGTCTGAACAATGTTTTTGCAGTTGAAGAGCTGCGCATGTTATAGACCACTTTCGTCACGTCTCACTCGAATGAGGTCTTCAGCAGGAAAACTCTTTACCGGGGTCTGCATGTTGCATATCAGGGCACCGTAATTGATCATTCTTAGAACTCAGCCCTAATCACGTTAGTGCTCTAAATATACCTACACGTGATGATGCCTATAGCATCAAAACCTCTAAGGATAAACATATGATCATATCTCTTTTACTTCAAATTGGTTTATAAAAGCCAGAAAGCATTGACCCTGGTCGTACTCTCGCCACAGTCGAAAGAAAACTTCTTTTTTTGGCGTATAATCAGCTTAAACCAGTGTAATCGCTCACTATCGGGCAAGTCTGTTCAGCTAGTTGAGAATCGTATTTCCATTAGAAGGTAAACATAGATATTGTGTCGTCGGTGTTGGTATTATACCTGCGCTTCTCATGTAGTCTTGAAGACTTTACCCAGGCGAATGCTCTTCTCCCTGCCGAAATTTTATTTATCTGGGTACAAACATAGCTCGATCCAGAGAAAGCGTGGTTGTTGATGACTACATCCAAAAACTATCATCTTACTTACTGCATCTTCCAAATATAAGTGTAAAAGATCTGAAAATTTCATCCTTAACAAAATCTTAGCCATCTTTCAAATTGCACAATATATTACAATGACAAACTCCACAGTTGCTATGATTGATTTTTTTGAGTCTGGCAAGTCGAACAGAAATGGATATTCCATCCATAAAGTTTTCAGTCCGGCCTCAATTATAGTATGTCGAGCAGCAGGTATCGATTTCGCTGCAGATGCTCAGGCTTTGGGCAGATAATACAACTAACTTTCTTTCCAAGGCTATATAAATGAAGATATACATCTTAGAATCATCAAGTCTATCCTCTGTAGGAGTCTCTTGCGAAATTCGTAATTCAGTTGCAAGCTTCTTCCAGCTATTACTCTAGCTTGGTGTTTGTTCTTAGTCACTTGCTCAGTTTTCTTCAGTTCTGTAATTAGTGCTTGAAATATTACCGCAGTCGGTAAGAGATGCGGTGTCTTTGATGTATTTAAATTGCTTTCGAAGTCATATACTCGTTCATTACTCCCATATATGTGAATGATATATATTGCTGTTTCAGCATTTTATGTGTATAATACATGACTAGCATGTTCTGACAGATAGGTTTGAAAGATTAAATCTTCTTTCAAATCATTTTGCTGTTGTTTTCGATGGGCGAGAAGCGTCGTACGTAGCGTGATGCCCAGAGAGGCGTTCATCGTGGTAGCAAACTCACATATTGCAGATCGTGTAGGTCACTTCCATCTCGTCGTCATATATCTCCGCAACGCATTCAGGAGTCAGAGTTAGGTCAACATGTTCCCTTTGCCTTTCAGCTGCAACAATATCAATCAGGCGATCCTTATATATATATATATATATATATATATATATATATATATATATATATATATATATATATATATATATATATGGGTATATATATATATATATATATATATGCGAAAGGCATTCTGGTGTCTGCGCCCTCAAAGAGGAAGACGATAGCCTTTTGACAGTATTGCCACTATTAGCTTTTACTTTTAATGCAAGCCCCGAGTGTAAAAAAAGAGACCTTTTTCCAGACGAACTCTTGGGAGAGTCCACTGGTAACTTGCTCCATTGTGGATGCTTTCGTTTACCTGCTTTAGGAGTTGAAGCTGATCAGATGTGCTTGTGTTTCTTTCTTCACGAGCCGATACGACGTTCACTTAATCTGTTTTTTTTGGGGGGGGTTGGGGGGGTTGGGGGGGGGTGGTATAGCATTTGTCTTGCCAAGATTTACTTTATGCTCTCGAACTTTAGTAGTACAATCATGATCCATCTTCACAGCAACGAGGACATCTTCATGCCCTGTAAACCTATCATCAAATAGACATATTGTCCAAATAGCATCTTGGGTTGTGTGATGGTTGAAACCACCAAGCATCTCTCCATTACACAAAACGTGACAGGTTAAGCCAGACGTTCATAATTCTGGCTAAGCCTGACTCTGTACTCAAAGTCTTTGATGTGAGAGTATCCATGCCACAACTGTTTAAGCTGAAATCATTAGGATATGTAAAGATAACATCAACAATTAATAAATTGTGTTTTTTTCCCAGAATCAGTAGCAAAGAGCTTAACATTAACGTACCGAATCTTTTGTATGGGAGTATCAGTTTCGTGTTGTTCTTACGACCTCCAACTGCAGTGTGCATACTTTGAATGTCTAGGGTGCTGTCTAACTGAATTCACGTGCAATCGAAGAGCCACGCGTCTAATATCCACCCAGAGCAGCCCGAACGAACTGACTGTCTCATGGTTTCATCCGGAAGGGCACTTAGTCCTACATTCCTTAGCTGAATACAGTGAATATGTGTTATAGTGGAGTCAACAATAATCAGTCTCAAATATTATCTTCACACAGATATTAGCAATCCTAAGAAACATATATGCAACCAAACCTAGCTGTGGAATGCAGCTAAGCTCACAGATTCCGCCAGAGGCAATGGAATAGTTACTTGTCATGCGTCTTATCACAATGCAACGTATAGTAACGCAAGAAGAGAACCCTTGACTTGAACGATGACGAAGTCAATATATGGCCTAAAACTGGAGCATTGTTGGCTTAATATCGGTGTTATTACACGCGGCGTCTCTAGATAGTATGCACCATCGCTAGAGGGATTAATTAAATTTAAATACAAGGTATTACTCAATGTTGTGTTATGAAAACGGCGTTTTTGTCCAATTGAATTGCTATCATATGCTTTTCGATACACTAGTTCAGAGGTTTACATGTAACGGCGTGGAACTGATCCCCATGTCTAAATTGCAATGTACATATAAATAGTGAAAGAGTCAAAGAAAGAGGCAGAGATGGAGATATATACACACACACACACACACACACACACATACACACACACACACACACACACACACGGAGTAAAAATCATATTTAATATGTTCTGTATTGGAAATTTTGGATGATAGCCCATGATGTACAATACTTAGTGTATCAATTCGAGATCCCGTCATTTTGGAACGAGGCGGAAAAAACGTAAGCGAGTTTGTTATTTTTGGATAAAGATCGACTATCTGTCCAGGCTGACATAAAATTGTTTATGATTGTGCGAAAAACATCTTGACGGTATTGATTCTGAAGTCAGGTCTTTCTTAATTAACAAATAAATCAGTATAACGAAAGCTAATTTATGTTTCTCCTACGTTTCCGGAACTCCGCCACCTGCTTTTTTCTTCCCTCCACTACGATTGTCTTTATAAACATTGGTGTCCTGCTCTTGCTGTGGATTTTCTACCTGCTGTCGTGTTTTCCTAGATGTTCTTCGAGTCGTTGTTGAAATGATGGTTACCAACTCAGTTTATCTGGTTTTAAAGATAACCACCGTAACATGGTGACAACATCGCAGAGTGATTAAACATGGGCATTTGCATTACTAACCCATAACATTCAAAGGAAAACTGTATGTATGTTTGTTTGTATGTAACGTCATATGATTAGGAATCGTACTATCGAGCACCTTACACTGAAAGGAAAGAATGCTTTATGGACAGTGTTGTATTAATAGGACGCAAGTTTCATCTTTAGACTTTATTTTGTGCAAATCAGAACTCGAACACCCGAAAACAATAGCGTTCGCCAGTTTGCAAGTATTACAAACTTTAAATGTGCAAATGTGTGCGTATCTGACTAATCTGTTTTCTTAGATTGTTCAACTGTAACACTTCGAGCATGCTACACCCATTATTCGGGTAAACATACAACTGCTCTAAATCATTAAGTAAGAGAATCGCATGGTTTTTAACTGAGGCCGCATGTTTCTGTACATTTTAATCTCAGTTTATACTTACGATGATTCTGTCACACTCTTCATTTGATTGCTTGACACATTGGACAGTCATGAATGCCCCATTCTTAATGTTCTGGTAATACACCACATCTTGTTCAAACACATATGTATAATGTAAAATCGAAAACAGGTAGGTAAGAATTAAAATATGTATATATTACCATAGGGAAGCATGTATTTTGCGGGATACGCAGATATACAAACACATAGTTCTGAAGATGAAGTCCCGTTTTAGGTGAGTAGGATGGCTGTTCGTAAACGGTAGAGTTATGAGTATGTGTTTCAAGACAAAATAGGACATGAACACCTTTGACTAAAGTTGTAACAAGCATCGTATATGGTGTCAAAATTATACGAACGTTTTGGAAGAGACATGATAACTGTCATATGAGGCCGTGTCTTAGTGGAAAAATCAGAAGGATGTATGTATATGTCAATAAAGCATATAACAAAACCCTGTGTTTATGTTGGCCGCAACAAGTGATATTTATAAATACTGTTTGTAAAATCGTACAGAAACAAAATCCGATGATAATTAAGATTCACCAGCAACCAATGCCTGCATTTAACGAACAATTTAACAGAATAATTCAAGGATGTGTCCGTCCCTTGCCTAAGACCATGTCAGTCAACCTGAACGTGTTTACATTGATGTGTGCATCTACAAGATTTCCAGAGATAATTCATTTTAGAAATAATACAAACAAAACTATATTTAAAGCGTTGATAGCTTCTTTTACATTTCTTGGACTGCATAAATACATTCCTTCTGATTAAGGGGAACACGTTTTGTGTGGAATTTTTTTAATGCACGCATTAGGCATCAAACAGATTGAATCTTCTGCATATCACGCTAAAAAAGGTCACTGGGGAACGTTTATCAACCTTAAACGAACATGTCTGATCCTTTTGCAATTAAATAGAAAGTATATTACGTAAATCATATAAGTAACATTACTTTCAGGGGAAACAAACAACTTTGTAAGATAAATATGCTAAAAAGTATTTTGATAGATTGATAGCCCGTTTCCGATTTGAAGATTAAATCAATTTAGTTTACCTCTCTCGCACAGTGAGTATCTTATAATTAGAAGGCAATCTCACTCTGACTTAACCACTTACGGTATTCAGAAATTTAAAAAATCTGGACTAGAAACGTACATAATTTCAAATGCAATACAACAGTGATGGAAAGCAGCTATTAGGTGTATACGAAAATAAATTTTCTTCTGTTACCGCACGGAAAAATAAAATATTATGACCTCGAGATTGTAGATTTTACATTAAGAAATATTAATATCTGGACTAGAAACTTTTCCTTAAATCATTCAGAAGTCATCTAAATCAGCTATTAGATGAATATGAGCACATGTTCCTAATGTTCGAGCACGGACAAATATAATATCAAGACCTTGAGATTATAGATTCTACACCTATAAAACAGCATATTTAAAGGATGCATCCCTTGAATCAGGAATATGTAAGAAAGGTAATTAAATTTTTACTAGAAATGTACAAGGAACTGGAGGTCAGATGCATTCTTGTGACTAAACCAGATAATGCATTCCGTATGTGTACTGACTATGGAAATGTCATCAGTGATTCCATCATGGGTTCATTTCCAATTGTAAGAATAATATATTGCTTCAGAAAAGTTAAAATTCGAAATATGATAAGAAATTTAGCCATATAAATGGAATTTGGCACATTACTCTCAAATTTCGGCATTTGAAACTCCAGATGGACTTAATTACTATAACTTGATGCATTTTGGTGTAAATACGTCTTTATCAACATTCCAGTTTTAAATGAACATGATTACATGTGGTCTAAATGATTGTCAGGCATAGAACAATAACGTCATCTACAGCGAATACCGGGAAATATCACCTGGAAACTTTTGGAACATTCTTTCATTCTTTCATCAACCGGGTAATGAAAATGTGACAGATAAGCTCGGTCAAAACGAGTTTTGTTGTGATTGTATCACATGTTTATGCCATATTTGGGGTCATGGTCATGTGCAAATATTAAATTTAATGTGAGTTGTATCTCTGGATAATCAGTACCTGTTAGTAAATAGTAACTGATGCCAGTTCTGAGTATTGCTGGATTTTATCCACAGTTTTGTTCAAATATTGTCACAATTGCAGAAACCTTAAGATATTTTGAGTAAGAAACAAGTTTCTATGGTGAAACAACTGTTATGAATCTTTTGATAAATAAAAGGCCATACTTAAAGTGTGAATGTTCTTTCAGCTCCAGTTATTAAAATGACTGTTAGCGCAAGAAATATTGGGGTTCGCGAATTATTGATTCAAAAAGTCAAAAGGGTGTTGATTGTCCTGTGTTCTGTTTTTTTTTTTTTGTTGTTTTTTTTGTTTTTTTTTTGAAAGCACCATATAAATTATTCCACATTTGAGAAGGCATTGAATCTGGAATTGCAATATTTCAAAGTGTATGTTAGTTCAGCTTCTCCAGTTATTGTATTGGGTGTTCGCAACTGCTCTAATTTCCTGAACAAAAACAAAACATATAACATGTTTCCTTTACATGGAGTTAAAGTACTACGTCACTAACATTACGGACATCAAGGGAAAATATAATGTGATTGCAGATGCACTCAAGCGTATATAGAAGTATTATATATCTTTATGTATTTTCCTATGCATATCTAATTGATACTGTGTGCTTGCATTTCAATAAAGGAGCTAACGTTTTGTGTGCATCGGATTTGTATCATGTTTGTGAGTGATAAATAAGTTGTTTTTTTTTTTACTGATATCTGAGTTCAAAGACTAGCCTTAATTACCAACATAGAATCTACGCAAGGCTGAACGTGCTTGATAGCTTTGTTATTTTACAGCAATTGTTGTTGGATCAAGTGACAATTAGCTCAAAAGAATGAGTTAAACTATATTAGTCATTCCTGCTGTTAATATCATTCTCTGGAAATCTATAATCAGAGATTTTCATGCTGTCCCAATATAATTTGAGAGGAATCATTGATGTAAAATATATTCATTGGAATTACAAAATGATCAATGAGATTCCGAAAAATACCCTGTACTTTGGGATAATCTTGACTTCGTTCAGAGCATTTCTGGATTATATCACCGTAATACAACCAGACTGCTTTTACAGCATATAATTGAAGACTATTGGTATCTCAATAATATTCAAAACATGGAATACATTTAAAACTTTGTGTGATTTTGGATTTGTAAAAACATTTCAGATCTTTTGAGATTGATTAAGAATTATATACGACCATAAAAACGTTCACTTTACAACTTAGTGATATGACTTTCTATCTTGATTTTAAATTGTTTTTTTTTTTTTTCTTTTGTTTCGCTTCTAACTGTGTCTTAGTTTAAGACGATATAGTCTTAATGCTATTTTCTGTCTTTTGTCAGGCATCTTCTTAAGTAATTTTAATCATCATTGACTAATATGTAAAAGACAACTATTATGTACTAATTTTTCTCTTTAGGATGGGAAGTGTAATGTATACTTCATTTATATTGGCTGCTTAATATTTTGTCTATGATTAATGTTTGTATATAAAATCGTGCATGTTTGACTTTTGTCCTGTTAGATATTTGAATTATTCAATGCATTTACTAAATGGTCATTAACTGGATTAACATAGTATTTTGGATTTATTGTGAATTCATTCAAAATACAGTGCGGATTGCATTATTGATGCATCACGACTTTTAAAATCATTAGTACATCGCAACGATCATGACTATGGTAAGTCAGGGCATTATGATATTCAAGACAAATTCGTCCTGACATTCAACGCTTTTGGATTTCATTTGCAATGTCCTATTGTTTGGTGGTATGACAGGACGTTTAAGATTATTTGGGATTTCGTTCACAATACTGTGTTTTGAACTTTCACTTTGTGATCTAGCCATATAAATAGTTGTTTGAATGCTATTTACATTGTTCTTGTATCTTCCTTTCTGTTGCATATTTTATGGTCATCAGTCGTAACAGAATTAAATATGAATAATCGAGGAAAAAATAGTTAGCAATTAGACTCCTGCGACGAATAGTCCCTTTATCCGTTTATGTATGGATCTGATGACAGGACTGATATGATAGAGATCTAAAAATTTCGGAAATACGAGTAACATAACCTTATTAATGTTTACCAATCTTCGATAGATAAATCAGCTTTATTTTCATTGAACCTATGTTGAGGTTCAGTGTGTAATATGTAACTCATAATGGACAAGAAAAGACTTTAAATATCTAAATCCAATAAATCACTTACTCACATATGCATCTATCTAGAATCAATCAGAAACGGAAGAAGTTACAAATCGCACTATCAGAGCCCAGTCCAATACATATTGGACTTTGTGTTTTGCCATTTGATATAATATCAAATGAGATTATCTTCGGAAATTGAATGGCTATACCATTTTAATGGGACACACAGATTTGTAGATGCCAACTGGAGTTAAAAAAATAAGAGTGGAGATGGTAAAAGAAATACAGATTTGAGAAAACTGCAGTCAAGAGCTGTTACCGAGCGAATATTGGGACATTAGCTGTACGGTGTATTGTGTATGGAATGAAATATAAGAAAACAAATTATTTCCAAATGCTAACATATCATTATACAGCATAACAATGTAGTCTTCATTCAGATTTATCATTTCAAATGACACTTGCAAAATCAGCTTAAGTGACTAAATCAAAACATGCAACAGTAAACGTTTGTCACGAGTACGATGTGATTACTTCTGAAATATGTCGTTAATAATTAAGTACGTAAATAGAACCACTTAAGTCTACGACTTCATAGCATATAGATAATCGCATACTTAGCAAGAAAGGAAACTTAAGTAAATTTGCAATTGATTATCATGATACTGCCTTGCTATGTTTAAAGTCCTACTTAGTCAAAATGATATAAACTGTATCCGTAAATGAAAACATTCCAGTCAGGTTGATCAGTATTTTCTGCTCCACAAGGCTCCGTTCTCGGTTATGTTCTAATCATTATGTGTACTCAAGTATCATAGATTGACATCCAGTATCTCACCAATTGTTCGCAGATGGCAGGGAAATATACAAATTTAGGTGCCCAACTGAAGTTGTGCCTACCATCCAAGGCATAGGTAAGTGCATTTCCGAGGTGAAGTCATAAATGACATGTAACAAGTTGCATATGGATGGTGATGCAACGTAAGCCATCCAGATCACCATACAAAGATTGTCTCATTTATATCCTTCACCTCCAGGAATAAATATCAGCATTACTAATATTAAATTTACACAGACAGTACAAAACCTAGGTGTCAATCTAGACATTGCTCTCGGATTACACCAAGATGTAATGAGGTTGCATATCTATAGCTGAAACTCACCAGCTTCATTTACAATTTTCTTTTGGATGACGTCACTACAGCACTTGTGTGTTCCTGAACCCATCGTGGCTACGTATTTAACATGGAGATACTGTGCAGTGGTTTATTTGAATCCAAGATACAACGTCAAAGAATATATATATATATATATATATATATATATATATATATATATATATATATATATATATATATATATATATATATGGCCGTCGCAGTGCTGTGTTAAATATTCAACTACGTTTAACATCCATTTTTCACTTTCCTTTCATTATTGAGAAATTAAGTTTGTCAAGTTTCCAGAAAGTGCCAATGAAGTCATTCATATCACCACATTTCACTGCCTTATAGGATTTATTAAACGATACCATCATCACTGCTCAGTTTCTCTATTTTTTCAATCAGCATTTTAATAAGTCAGATCATTAGGTATATGAGTACTTGAGCAGAATCCAATTCACTAATGTTCAGAATATTGCTTTTCTTTCACTATTTCTCAATGCGTTATTGTCACCGCACAGTCTGTGTCCATTTGCACTGCTTGAAAACAAACCGCTAAGTCTTGTCGTTACTATTTGTTATTATTTTGCTAATTTATAAGTCTGAATTCCTTCTAAAATTAGAGACTTAAGTTTTATCGCACATGATATAATATCAATATATCCTGGAACGATCTCATCAGCATTCGTTTAAGAAAAGCATTGATGTTTATGTATGTTTCACTATTTTGTATTATTCTCCTCTTGTAACAGTGTTCTTGTGTACGTTATCATGAGAACTATATGTTTAATTTAATGTCTTTGTTTTGTTCGTATATAATGAAAGGTATGCAGGCATATCTGAAATTGTTAGAAAGAAAGTAGAGACAGATAAAAGTTTTGGTTTTAATTTATTTACTTCGTAATATTCTCATAAATTATGTTTATGTTTGGTTCAAATTCGCATAAAATAACGCATGTGTATGTACAAATGAAATTACACATTATAGCAATGACTTTCATTTGACCATTATTTAATTTTTGAATCAAAAATATATCAGTAGCACGAGAGTGTATCTCTAGAGCTAATTTGACAAGTTTTGTTTTCAAAATTCATAACGAAAACAATGAAAGTTTATAAGAGCCCCATTAAGTTTATAAAAGCCCCATTAATATAGTAGTACCAGCTGGTATATGGTCAGATTGTAGCGACTAATGCAACCAAGCGCGTTTGCTTTAATACGTTGGAAATTTACCTCCTTTTCCATAATGCGTGATTTCACCGAAACGAAGTGACCGTTTTGCAATTTTCGTGCAAAATAGAAGTCAGGATTTGGATTGATGTCATGGTTCCTTCCGAAATTTAATTTCAGAGTTTCTGAACGGCGAGTGAGATGAAATGCTAACTAATTAGGAAAGTCAATTTTACTCAGTGTACTTGTGTCGGTCAGAAATTTTGTAGTCTCATCCTTAAGCCAGAATGTTTCCAAAGTTGTTGCCACTGCTAAAACGGAGATACAAAAATTCTTTAGAAAACAATGTCAAACAAGCGAACGAGCAAATAAACGAGATAGAGTTACGTTATACAGCAGTGCGTTACTTTCTATTAGCCGATGTAAAAAATACCAATTTAAACATTTTAAAGTATTTGCATGATTATCAACAATGTAAAAATATCGGTCATCTTAATAAAGACTCCGTAACATAATGTAAACAATAATAATGATAATTCTAATAATAATAATAATAATGATAATAATAATAATAATAATAATAATAAGAAGAAGAAGAAGAATATGAATACTACTACTACTACTAATACTACTACTACTGCTAATAATAATAATAATAATAATAATAATAATAATAATAATGATAATAATGATGATAATAATAATCTTCTATTTCAGTGATGAAAAAATTATGAAGATGCTAAACATAAGGAGTTTCCAAATTTCATCATTGCAGATGAAAAGAAACTAAACATTTAACCCACCTTTTATTTGGAAATGTATGGCTATTATTGTGCCAAACGTCGCTTTGAACGCTGATACATACATTCATGAAGAACTAATAATGAAATGACAGATATACGAAAGGGCATCTTTCCTCAGTGTGTGGATTCAAATGGTATCGCCACTGTTTCAGTATAACTTTACTGTACCGTTTACATAGAATACAATCTACGTTTCTTCAACAGATATACGGATATACTTCAACAATGAAGTAGAATTGTCTTTTTTGCCATTCGTAACAATACTAAATCTTTCCTCACCATACGAGTAAAATTTCCGCGCATATATGTATATATGTATATATCTATATATATATATATATATATATATATATATATATATATATATATATATATATATATATATGTGTGTGTGTGTGTGTGTGTGTGTGTGTGTGTGTGTAAGGTGGATTTTCCTTTTATGATAGCTTTTAGAGTCAAACGTCTTCAATTTACAAAGGTATTCTCCATTCTTTTCCAACGAGACTAACAGCTACATCGATAAAAAGAAGCTTCAAAATTTTACAATAATTTTAGAACAGCAGTTTACAAATTAATTTATCTTGTACATTTGGTGCTTCAAACTGTATATTTTGTCAGAAAAATGACCGTATGCAATTGTAGCCATTTTTATTTCTTTAACTCATTTCATGCCATGATTGGCACTGTATGTGGTAAAAAGAACACAGCAACACATTAGAGAGGTTGCATTTGCCAGACTTAAGATCATAAGATCTTTCAACATAATGGCAATAATGTTTATGAGTTTACTTGTAAGAATTTTCGTTCTTCATTTTGTTCCTTTGTGTATTCAAACGTACATTATTATGTGTCCTTGACAATCTTGCAGTCTAGCTCTGTAGAGGACGTGTATCCAGTCAATACTAATCAACGCCTAATTCATCCAACTTGTTCAAACAGAATAGTGAGTAAAACATGCTACTAAACGAACTGTACTAATATATTTAATGAAGAATATTTGTCTGAAAAAGGGCACTGTTTGCGTGAGTCACATATGTATATTGTTACGTATATATAATGTAATTATTTGTTTATTACCTTTGAAATTGTTTTTTATTTTATTTTTGTTTCATTACAGTTTATTGTAATGATTATTTTCACGGGATTTGATATGTTTGAAAAGCATTCAGCCTTCTGTTGAATTGATTAGAAAGTACAAGTATGACTTAAGCACAATTTTTAGCTCACCTTGGTTCATAGCTTTTGTAAACATCGAGTGAAAACGATTGGCTATTACCAAGGTCATGTTCAGCCTACGTGTTAGGTCTGTTGCAAACAGTTTTATTTTTAAATTCATTTCCAGCGTGGGAATCTGTTTCTTGGATAGGGCTATTCTAGCCTACGTGATAATTGGCATTTTGTTTACTTCGCTGTTCAAATTAGTGATCACGTAGCCTGTCGCGTGAACCACAGTGTGATCTAACATCGCGGCTTAAAACAGACGCTCTCTAGTAGATTTTTCGGTCTTTTTTTACACCGTTAGAGCTCGAGTTGTTTTATTGTTGATGCCAGTTTGTTCTGAAGTTCATCCATTGTTTGGAATTTAATAATTGATTCTTTAGAAAACTAAAGAAGTGCTTTTTTAAAATTCTGGGACAAAGACATTCAGAGGAAATTTATTCTGGAATTCTAAACGGAAACATTATAAAGTGTGATTCAACGAGGAAGTGTTCCCATTAGTACAACGACTTCATCTGACGTCATCGCCTTCCATATTTGAACTTCATAGAGATTCCAAACTGGATTCAATAAGAACTGTTTAGTGATAGGACTAAGATTTTTAAATTCTATGATTAATTTTTGGATTATATTCACAAACCGTATGTCTTATTTCATATTTTTACCTTGTTTTCGAGGGAAATAAATTATTTGTGTTAAAACTTACAAAGCTTGTTGGCTTGACTCTTTTATGTTGTTACTTTTGTACAAGCCTAGACGCAACAAGATAAAATTATGGTTGTTCGTCCTTGGGATATATGAGTTTTGGCTAAATATTTCAGAAACTTGTTTTTGGAAATTTAAATTCCCCTAGTTTTTAAATCCCAAGAACTATTTTACATTGTGTTTGAACTCTTTCGGGAAAACAACAGGCTTTTTTTTCACAATATCATCAAAAGTAGAGAATTGTTTTAAACTTTTTACCCAGGAGTGTTTGGAAATTTTGCAAAATGGAAGTCCAGCTAAAAAAGGTTGGAATTAGACATAAGACAGGTTCAGTTTCAAATAGAAAAGATACAAATGGAGAAAGAAATGGAAGAAATGCACATGCAGTTTGAGAAAGAAAAACTAAATATGCAAATGTAAAAAGAAAAGGATGAAAGGGTATTTTAAATCCGATTAAAAGAATTAGAGCTGGCAAAAGGTAAACACTCCCATCCTTTGATGTTATAAGAAATATCAAGTTAGTACCCCCTTTTCTGCAAAAAGAAGTATACAGCTATTTACCTTATATTGAAAAAGTTGCTGAGCATTTGAAGGGGCCAAGGGAGTACTGGACTCTACGATTACATTGTGTACTTACTGGTAGAGCGCGTGATATTTACATTTCACTGTCACAATAGGAAAGTTCTGACTGTGATGTGGGTAAAGACTAGCTCTTGAATGGTTTTGAGTTAGTCCCCGAGTCTAATCGGCAATAATTCATGAATTCTAGAAAATCCACTGACAAGACTTATGTCGAGTTTTCATAGGGAAAAGCACAACAATTTGACAGATGGTGCTAACTGAGAAAGTTGAACATGATTATGAAAGTTTCAGACAACTCATGTTGCTTGAAGAGTTCAAGAACTGTGTTTCTAATGGCATTAAGACGCATCTTGAAGAACATGAGATCGAAACCTTGGAAAATGCTGCTCTTGCTGCTGACAAGTATTCCTTAACTCATAAAATTCATGTTGTAGGCAAATCTTTCACTCAATAGTCTAGAGGTAGAAAGATATTTCAGTCTAATACGACTCCTTCTAAAACTCACTCTGGCACACCTTCTAGAAATCAAGCTCCCGATAAACTTGCTTCACATTCCTTGCCTATTCATACGTGTACCTATTGCAAGAAAAAAGACACGTCATTTTGATTCCTTCAAATTGAAATATAGTCATTAGAACCAAGATAGACCTATCCCAAATGCTCTTATTTCTAAGAGGTCATGGTCACGATCATGTATTGAAAACAATACATTTGTTGGGTCTAATAAATCCCAGTCTGATTTTATTATGTAGAATTTGTTGTCACATTTTCCTTCTGTTATGAAAGGATGTGGTACCAAATCGACGCATACTGTTATCTTGAATGATAACTCTGGAACTGTCAATAAAGCATGAAATATGAAACACATTCACATACTTTTGTGATGTTGGGCAACTACTCATGAAAATATATGTCAAAGGTTGTCATAAATCATTGTGCAAAAGTACGTATTCAGGGCGCAAAACACCAATGGGATTCTAAACTAAATGCATAAACGTTATCTAACACGTTACATGCGAAACGTGCATACCATGACTTCCTTTGGTTCTTAGGGTATGATCCTAATTGATAGCTTGTTGTTGTTGTTGTTGTTATAGGGTTTAACGCCATTTTTCAGCACAAGATAGGCTATACATGGCGGCCAGTATTAATGGTGGAGGAAGAACCCTGGAAAATCCCGGGAAGAACCACCGACCCACGAGAAGCTACTGGCAGGCTTTCTCACGTACCCACGTTAGCCGAGCCTGGACTCGAACTTACGCAGACAGAGGTGAGATGGCAGTGATCCGTAACGGTCAGCGCTTTAGACCACTCGGCCACTCGGGGCCCCCTAATTGATAGCAATGCATCTAGTTTCATAATTCAAGCATGGACCGAGCTGGATAAATAGTCTTGAAAGAACATTCAAACCATCAGTGAAGGGGGAAACATGGATAAGGGAAACATGGATAAACGATAAGCACATTTAGGAGTAAAACATGCGTGAGGATCAAACACCGCCACGTCTAACAAATCTAGGTAGCAGCAGGGAGGGTGGACCCTACAACTTTTTAGAGACCTTATTTTTGAAATTTAAGGGTTCCTACGAAGGCTGAAAAAAAAGTTTTTGTCTTAATAGTAAAAACTTCTTTAGTTGACCAGATTGTTTCACAATCTGGTCACTACGCGTATGTCGTCCACCCTCCCTGCTGCTATAAATTAAACAACCATTATAGATATTATCAATAATGAGTATTGGAGAATCACACTCAGGTAAATTAACTCGAGAGCGACTAGAGTCAATTAAAAAATATCTACCTGTTCGTGATTCTGTTAAGCAACAACTACAATCGCTTCAAGAATCTCAAGTTGAATTTGAAGAGGATACAAAGAATTATTTAAACCTATCACTGAGACCACTAAAGGTATTCAACCTGTGTTAGAGAAAACCGCTGAAGCAACTGGAAAAATAGCAGAAGGAACTGAAAAAATAGCAAGAAGAACAAAAAAGACAAAAACAGTTTTACGTGAACTTCCAGCCGAAATAGCTGCTGCGATGCCAGTCCCGGAAATACCTGAGGATGAAGATCAACCTGAAGGTGCTGAAATAGCTGATATAAAGGAACGTCTACCAGAACAAGAAGACAAAATTAACATAAATGACACATTTTTCGAAGGTGCTATTGACTATATTAAAAATACTAAAAGTCCAGAAAATTTAGCTATACTTGCTGTGCAAAGTTTCAATGATCGAAAACGGTATTTAAAACCTGAATATGCTGATAAACCTATAAGTCGTGAAAATTGGTACAAATGGATATTTCGCATACACCATGACGTTGTTCAGGCTAGAAATAGTGATCCAAAATATATACAATATATCCATATACTAGATAATTATATTACCTTCATGCAATTACCGCCAGAACAACAACAACAATTACAATATCAACAACAATAACGAGAACAAGAACGACAACAATATCAACAACAACAACAACAACACTATCAATATCAACAACAACAACAACAAGAACGGCAACAACAAGAAACACCACCAAAAGAAGAAACACCACCAAAACAAGAAACACTACCAAAACAAAAAAGCACCACCAAAACACAAAAAACCCCACCAAAACAGAAAGAACCACCAAAACAAAAAACACCACCAAAATCACGAATACCAATTCTATCTCCAAAATCACCAAAAACACTACCGAAACCAAGTAAAAAAGCACCACCGAAACTAAGTGAAGAGAAAGAAGAAGAATTTCAAGACGATCCTGGCGGCGCAACTGGAAGTGGTCTAGGAAGTGGTCTTATTACCTGTCCCAATAACGCTCTTGCTGATGTTGATCGACTAGAAATCCTCATTGGAGGAAAAAGAGCTGGTAATAATTCCCCAGAAATCATAAATGAAGCAGCTGATATTTGCAAACGATTATTTACAGGCGGTATCATGGATATCAATGTGTATCGGTCTCTCATTAATGAAATCGCCGATGATTATCATAGTGATTAGATACAATTAGTTATAAAGTCACTTAATAATAAAATGATCATACACAATACTCGTGGACCTACCATGGTCAGGGTAATAAACTCTCGATTACCGGTATACAATGCGACCTACGGAGATGGACTAGGTGATGTTGTTCAGGGTCTGTTTAGAAGAATAGCCCCAAAAGCAATACCGATTGCAAAGCAGCTAGGACTGAAAGCTATTGATGTTGTTCGTGAAAAAGGTATAGGCGCTGTTGGTAATATTGCTAGCAAAGCATTCTCAGCAATCAAAGATAGACTATCAAGATTAATACGCAGACCACAAGCGACCCGACCTCAACCTGTGAAAATGGCTAGCACTGAAGTGATGCCAGCAAGTGTAAGTAAAATAATAAATCAAGCCGCTAATCAAAAACTAACGGAGTTAGCTGATACACCAATGTCGGAAAAGGAAAAAAAAATATAACCGCTAGTCTGATAGCAGGAAGTGGTCTCTCTTCGAGGAGTGGTCTTCGAGTTAGACGAAGACGATAATAATAAAGATGTTTAAGCGCATATCTGACCCCGCGTTTGACATGGACGCATCAGTTCTCAAGGATGAGTCTGTGCGCGATTATCAGCATTATTCTTGTGACGCACGAATTCCAGATCAGCGTGGACGAATCGAACTACAGGTACAGGATACAAGTAGATATTTCTTACCCGCTGAGGCATTCATTGAAGTCGAAGGTGAAATTTTAAATAATGTTGCTCCTGCAGCACCAGTAGCATACGCCGCTAATATTAGTGTCGGCTTTGTTAATAATGGTATTATGGCGTTATTTGATAGCGCTACGTACATGATTGCCGGAAAAAATATTGAATCAATCCAGAAAGAAGTCGACGTTGCCACAATAATACTAGGCCTTGCAAGATACAGCGACGATTACACAAGATCAGCTGGTCCATCAATGATGTTTGTCAAGGATACGTCTAACCACTCTGATAACTAACAATATAATATAAGACGAGCAAGAAGCTTCGCCGATAACGCTGACACTGATGTGTGGCCGGTGGTTCATGGTGCTAATCCAAATTTCAACTTAGGATTTGCAGTACGTAAATCAATGTTAAAAGGTGATAGGAGAACATTTTCATGTGCAATTCCACTGTCACATATTTTTGGATTCTGTAGAAATGTCAGAAAAGTCATTTTCGGAGCCAAACATACAGTTGTACTAGTACGAAAAGGCACAGACGATGATGCAATATGGAAACCCATTGGTGATCCTGGTAAAGTAGTATTAACAAAACTTTCCCTGTGGATGCCAGTGATGACACCCTCGATATCTGAAGAAGACCGGTTGCTATCTTTTATGAGTCAAGGCGGTAAATCAACATTGTCATGGTTAACAACAACCACAGATGCTATCCAGAGTAATATTAATGGTTTATTTACATGGCAAATAGCTTCTCAGCAGGGTGTTTCTGCACCAAGACACATATTTATCGCATTACAAGATATTGCACGAATAAACAATCAAGATGAAAGTATAATGATATTTGACAAACTTGGTGTTTTTGAGGTTTCATTAAGGATTAATGGACATCAAGAACCATCCGAGGATATATTACTGAATTTTGAAGATAATCATGTAGCACGTGCATATCATCGATTAATGACATTCATGGGTCGTGATCAAAACATTGATACTGGTTTACAAATATCGCAGCTAGATTTTACATCGCTGTATCCGATTTATTACATTTCACTAGAACATTTAGATTTAGCCAAACAGTCAGTAGTCGATATTCCTTTTCGAGCTCGTGTAACTCGAGGAGTTATTGTCAATTACAGAGCAATTGCTGTTATACTCAGCGATAAATCGATGTTACTCGAGGGTGTTGGTGGACGAATGAGAGTTATTGATGCCCCAGTAGACAATATGTAAATAAACATGTAATTAGATCGTTCATAATATTAATAATGTCATATCATCACGTTAGTGTGAGTCTGACTCCTGGTCAGATTAAAAGGCTGCAATCAGCATCAAAAAATAACTGTGGAATAAAAATATCGCTAAAGCGAGAACAGATGACCGGTGCAAATAAACTATCGTTGACCGAGCGTCAGTTCAAAAACTTCAATGAAGCTAAAAAATCAAATAAAGGCGTCAAACTTAATCTTTCTGCGGGCGCCATCAAAAACATCGCCAAATCGGGTGGTATATTTCCACTTCTCGCAGCTATACCAGCATTAATAGCCGCTGCAGCCCCAGCTGTTGCAAAAGCAGCTGCATTAGGTGCTGTTGGAACAGCTGCTGGAATGGCGTTAAAGAAAGCAACCGGACAAGGAATCAAAAAAAAGGGAAGAGGTTTAAGATTACCAGGGACCCCACACTGGTACGGAAAGGGTATAAGATTACCAGGGACAGTTTACTAATAACACCCATGTCCAATTTTGATTTACTTAATGCTGCTAAGCAATTAAAAATAAAAAATTTCAGAGGTGTTTTTGTGCGCGATCAATTACC
>JAECUM010063074.1:0-22198 GCA_016617855.1 Megalonaias nervosa
TATATATATATATTTCCGGAGCTGATAGCTATTACAACGATTCACTTTTCTCTAGAAAATAATGCTGACCTAGGCGACACTTGGGCGAGACGATACAGATATTTATGATTGACCACAGCAGGTATGAGAACTAACATGACACACAGGGTACTCTCCTGCTTAATCGCAACGACAAATATATTGTTTATTAGCTGCAATTATACAGTCACACCTTTTCTATAACGTTATTGTTTCAATAAGACAGCTCTCTTGAATAGAGACGAAGGGTTTAATTAAATGGTTCTATGCCCTTTTCTACCTTGACCTCAAACAAAATTTGAATAAATTAAATATTACATGTCGCGTACATTTATTAAGCAGACGTACATTTGATTGTGTATGAGAAAAAAATCATAGAAAGTTTGGAAGTAATAGTATTTTATACTGGAACATAAAAACAGGCAAAATATCTGTACATTTGCGTTAAAATTACTTGACTCGTCATACGAAGACATCATTTTCCATGCCTCAAACTTTCAATAAGAATTACACAAAGCCTCAATTACGGTAAACTAAATTATATATAGAATTAAAAACTGTTGATTCCAGCTGGAGAAAATATACAACAAACCCTTGACTATATTGATGCTGATTATGAATGTATTCCTTAATAAACGTCTATCGGTATTTCAAGTTTATTAACGCCATATATTCTGTGTGGTTGATCAGCAGTAGCATTTATATCATCGCCAATGGATTAGCATTCATGTACCTTTATATAAGGAAAAAACTTGCTACATTTGATAAGTAATTTTTTAATAAGTATAATTGGTTTACCTGTAAAGCTACCTTGCAACCGTGACAGTCGGGTCCTAGTAAATGGTAATGCCACTGTTATAATATTATTTAGGTTAAAAAATGTTGAAAACAAACGATGAAAGGAAGATATACCCATTGAATTATCCTAAGTTTCAATGGTGTATGTTCACCATGCACAGGTACACACAAACGGACACATTAATAATAATAATAATAATAATAATAATAATAATAATAATAATATATTATTAGTATAGGCTAAATATAATTGTTTCAGGTACTATGATATTAATATAAGTTTTAGAAGAGAATATACATTTATATATAAATTTTCTAAAGTCTCTCCTCTTACGAATAGGCTCGTACAAAAGTATCAAAAGAAAAGAGTGAAGCCAACAAGCTTTGCAAGTTTTAACAAAATAATTTATTTCCCTAGAAAACAAGATAAATATATGAAATAGGACTTACGGTTTGTGAATGTAATCTAAAAATTAGTCATAGAATTGAAAAATATAAGACCTATCCATCACTAAACAATTCTAATTGAATCCAGGTTCGAATCTCGATGAAGTTCCAATATGGAAGGCGATGACGTCAGATGAGGTCGTTGTACTGACGGCAACAGTTCCTCGTTGAATCACAATTTATAATGTTCCCGTTTAGAATTCCAGAATAAATTTCCACTGAATGTCTTTGTCCCAGAATTTTTATAAAAAAGAGCACTTGTGTAGTTTTCTAGAGAATAAATTATTAAATTCCAAAAAATAGATGAACTTCAGAACAAACTGGCATCAACAATAAAAACACCTTGAGTTCTGAGGTGTAGGAATACGACTGACAAAATTTTACTGAGATATCAATATTAAACCCAACTAAAACGTCATTTCGACACTCATGATGGGTCACATGATCACTTAATCATCAAACAGCGCAGTAAAAAAAAAATGCCATTTAACACGTAGGCCCTACATAGCCCTATCTAAGAATCAGATTCTCAACGCTGGAAATAAAAAAGAAAGGTTGTTTACAACATGGCTAACACGTGGGCCGAACATGACCTTGGTAATAGCCAATCATCTTCATTCAGTGTTTACAAAACGTCTCAAACAAGGTGAACTAAAAATAGTGATAAAGCAACCGTTATGTTCTAATCAGGTCAAGTGAATTTTCCTAAAAGATATTCAAATCCAATGAAAATTATCATTACAATAAAATGTAACGAAACAAAAATAAAAAAAGAATTTAAAACTAACAAACAAGCAATTTAATTACATATACGTAACACTTCCCAAATAAAGAAAAAGAACGATTTATCTAATAAAGCTTTCTTTTCACCATGTATAAATTATACATGAGGTAAAATAAAATTACGTAAGAAAACTCTTATGAATTATACAAAGTGTACATGAAATAATATTTCTATACACGGGAAAGTACATCTGCAATCAAATTATCTTTTCCTTTGATGTGCCTGATGTCAAGATTATATTCTTGTAAGAACAAACTCCACCTTAATAATCTTTGATTTTTATTTTTCATCTTGTAAGGGGGTTGTGATCACTAAACACAACAACCGGAGAAGGGGCTGAACTAATGTAAACTTCAAAATGCTGTAATGCCAATATTAAAGCCAAACATTCTCAAGAGCTTTCTTTGCCATAGGTCTGGTAACTTCACAAGCTGGGTATAAATCAGGGTATTCTTTTTCAATTGGATCAACTTTCTGATCCAAAGAGGGCTTGTCAGTTGCAAGTCGATTATCCACAACTTTGTCTCCAGCTAGGTTGTTGCCTAGTAACAAATGAATGCCCTCAACGGGTAGAGTAGACGCTATACCGACTGTCACAGGTCCTGAAACTAAGTCTGATGACAAATTTACACAATGGAAAGGAACATTAACAAAGCCGCACTCCACTCCCTGAATGAGAACACTCTCATTAGAACAGGACCTCTCAGAAAAAGGCAAAGTACCTGATAAAAAAAGACTGAGAAGCTTCTGTATCCCTTAAACTTTTAATAGGAATAGTATTGGCCAAATCACTCAAGAGTGATATAGAACCCTTCGACATGAATGGTTCATAATTCTCCATAATAAAATCAGACTGGGGTTATTGGAAACACAAATGTATTGCTTTCAATACATGACCGTGACCTTGACCTCTTAGAAATGAGAGCATTTGGGATAGGTCTATCTTGATTCTGATGCATATATTTCAATTTGAATCAATCAGAAATGACGTATCCTTTTTTCTTGCAATAGGTACACGCAGGAATAGACAAGGAATTTAAATCAAGCTTATCAGAAGCTTGTTTTTTAAAAGTTGTGCCAGACTGAGTTTCAGAAGGAGTCGTATTAGGCTGAAATACCTTTCTACCAGTAGACTGATGAGTGAATGATTTGCCTATAACATGGACTTTATGAGTTAAGGAATACTTGTCAGCAGCAAGAGCAGCATTTTCCAAGGTTTCGATCTCATGCTCTTCAAGACTTTCTTAATGTCACTTGGACACAGTTCTTTAACTCTCCACGTAATACAAGTTGTTCGAGACTTTCATAATCATGTTCAAGTTTCTTGGCTAAGCACCATCTCTCAAATAACTGTTCTTTTTTCTCTTGCAAATTCGACATAAGTTTGTCCAGCTTCTTTTTTATAGTTCCTGAATTTTTGCCGACAAGCCTCAGGGACTAACGCATAACCCTTTAAGATACAATCCTTAACCAAATCATAGTCAGCCCTTTGCTGTACTGACAGGGATGCATAAATTTTTCGGGCTTTGCCAAAAAGTACACACTGTAATAATTGAATCCAATGCTCCCTTGGCCATTTCAAATTTTCAGCAACTTTTCAAAATAACGAAAATATTGATTTACTTCCTTTTCGCTAAAGGGAGGACTAACCTGCTATTCTTGGCAATGTCAGAACTTGAATTTGCATGTAATTTGAGATCGTGCGTTTCACTTGCCAGCTCTTTCTCTTTCATTTTAATTTGAAATTCCCTTTCATCCTTCTCTCTTTGTAATTCATCTGTCTCTCTCTCCTCTTTCTCAGATTGTAACTGCATTTGTTTATCTTTCTCCCTCTCCTGTCTCTCTCTCTTCTCTTTCTCAAATTGTAATTTCATTTGTTTATAATTTTCTCTTTCCTGTCTCTCTCTTCTTTCTCAAGTTATAATTGTTTATCTTTCTTACTCTCCTCTTTCTGAAGCTCGAGCTTCCTTAACTCCAATTCCATCTTGTATTTTAATTTTAATTCCATTACTTTTATGTCAGAGTCTTATACAGACTTACTGACCGAAGCCAAAACACTTTTATCAAACACATTCTTCTCTACCAAATACTGAAACAAAATGTTTTTAATTTCTTGTTTCGTTAAGGAAGATTTTGCTTCAGAAAAATCGTATTTTCTGGCAAGTTCAAGCATCTCATCTTTTTTCAGACTATCCAACTGCTCTTGAGTAGAACTAGAAAGAAAAGTCTCCACTTTTGATGACATTGTGAAAAAAACCCTGTTGTTTTCACTAAAGATTTCAAACAAAATATGAAATAGAACTTGGGATTTAAAATCTAGGGGAATTTAAATTTCAAAAAACAATTTTCTGAAATATTTTAGCCAAAATTCATATATCTCAAGACGAAAACCCCAATTTTCTTTTGTTACGTGTAGGTTCGTACAAAAGTAACAAAAGAAAAGAGTGAAGCCAACAAGCTTTGCAAGTTTTAACAAAATAATTTATTTCCCTAGAAAACAAGATAAATATATGAAATAGGACTTACGGTTTCTGAAAATAATCCAAAAATTAGTCATAGAATTGAAAAATATAAGTCCTATCACTAAACAATTCTAATTGAATCCAGGTTCGAATCTCGATGAAGTTCCAATATGGAAGGCGATGACGTCAGATGAGGTCGTTGTACTGACGGCAACAGTTCCTCGTTGAATCACAATTTATAATGTTCCCGTTTAGAATTCCAGAATAAATTTCCACTGAATGTCTTTGTCCCAGAATTTTTATAAAAAGGAGCACTTTTGTAGTTTTCTAGAGAATAAATTATTAAATTCCAAAAAATAGATAACTTCAGAACAAACTGGCATCAACAATAAAAATACCTTGAGCTCTATGGAGGGGGATTACCGCCATAATTATATGCGTGTATTTTCTAATCTTCCTTGATGCATTATTGTAAATGGCTGCTTGCAAGATGTACTTTCATAATTATATCCATGTATATTGTAATCTTCATTGATGCAAATTGTACATGGCAATTTGTAAGTGCTACTTTTCTTCTACATTATTGTAAATGGCTGCTTGCAAGTGCTACATTCCTAATTCTAGTCATGAATTTTCTGTTCTTCGTTGATACAAGCTGTAAATGGCTGCTTGCAAGTGCTTAAATCTACTCTCCTTCTGCGTCATTGTATCTTGCAGTTTGCCAACTACTGTACCGATTCTGCAGTTTGTCGTATGGCAAAATGCTATGTCAGTTATTACAAGTTTTGTATATTCTGTGTATAAACTTGACATATTACAAGACACCATTCCAACTGCTGTTTTCATACAGATATGGCCTTGTAACAATGTAAATACCACGTTTCATTAGTATCGACTTTGCCCAAAAGTCGTGTCGCCATCTGTTGTCATAATGGCATACTAGAGCTTAGCATGGCATTATGACAACAGACGGCGCTCTAAATTTATAGTTTGTCCTTTACCAGAAATAATTAATGCTCCCCACTGAGCTTTACGGCATTCAGTTCATTGTAAGTCTTTTCCAGTCCCCTTTTTAAGGTGTATGTTAGCAACGAAGTTTTAATCATTCTCTAAAACCATGTGCTTTCTCGAAGATCTATGTAATTTATAGCACCTTACGAATTCAAAAACGCATACACTACAGCAGAGTGGTCCATCTTCTTCAACCCCAGTTTTGACGCACTTAAGTATTTACTTTCACTGTTTAAGAAATCTACATTTTTGTGATATCTCTCATTTACTTTGGAAACATTAGTTATTTTCGCAAAGTAAGGATCAGAAATGACAATGATACATTCCCTCGTACTCTTCTTAAGGAGCTTTCATCCGACGACCCCTCTGTTGTAAGGATCGTATTGTACGTCACCCATTTTGACGCACCTTACAGACGTCTATCTTTTCATGTGATACTATTATACATAAGATCCTGCGAAAATGATATATTTCAGAGCAACATCAACAGCACAAAAAAAAAGTTTATTGGTAAAACGACATTAAAAAAAAATTAAGCATTCTTAAAGGATTTCTTATTCTTTTCACAATCTTCATCTTGGAACATATATTGTCGCAAAAACCAAAATAATCAAATTGTGGGAAATTATGTTCGTATCATGATAAAAATGCTTACTTGCGATTAGAAGTATTAAATTTAGTGTACGATTGTTTTCTAATACTTTATTTGCATTGTTGATATACAGATCCTCGACCGTTAAATGTATTTTAAAAAAACAAACAAACAAACAAACAAACAGCCTTAAAACCGGTTTGTATCCTTTTAAACTTTTGTCGCTAAAAGTGAGACAAAAGACTTAATGCTACAGGAGGTTTTACTTTTGTTTATTGTAATTCTTATCATTATCAAACCAATTAAAATACAAAAAACTGGTTCAAGAATTTTAACAGTATAAATATAGAACCTTTAGGATCTAATTATTTAGTTCCTCTCTGTCACATTAAAGATTTTTTTAAAAAAAAACTTTAAAAGAATTTTTGAAATGTGAATGTAATGATGCATGATTCCGACTTGTTAAGTGTGCTGCTTTTTGCAATATAAAAATAGTTTAGTGAATTATCTTTGATCAGAGAGAGAGAGAGAGAGAGAGAGAGAGAGAGAGAGAGAGAATATGCACCAAAACTGCATATTTCATTAAGTTATTTTAATTGTATACATGTATCCTGGGTCGATATGCGTATTTTGGGACACACTTAGGGTGTTTCATTCAGCAAGTATCAACAAGAGAAAAAAACTCCACTAATCTTACTTGATAATTATACAGGGTAGAATGTTACTGATCACTGACTTTTTATTTGGTTTGATTTTATTTATTTACCTACATGTATCCTGGGTAGTTGCGGGTGTTTTGGGACAGTCTTTTGCTATTTTATGGTAGTCATGGGGTCTTTCATTTGGTGATAATTACCAACTGGAGAAAAACTCTTCTGATCTTACTCGATAATTATACAATGTAGGATTTTTCTGATCACTGTCTTTTTTAAGGCTTGATTCAGTATAATTGTATATATGTATCCTGGGTAGGTGAGAGTGTTTTCGGACAGTTTTGTGCTAGCCTCATGACTTTCAGGGTAATAGGCAAAAAAATTAAACTGTTGGATATCTAATTCATGCATAAGTTCTTGGAAATAGTCAAACATAAAATTTGCTGGACAAATTTGGGGAGGCAAACAAGTGTTAAAAACATCGCCTAAACTTTTAGAACAGTTTTTGCTTTAATATTCTTCAAAGGAGATATTTAGGATGCACACATTATGGTCAACAAGTATTGGTTGCTTGACTTGGTATTAGGTAAGGAACCAACAGTCTACCATATTTCTGTTAAATGGCTTGTCAAATGGTAAAATACAGGACTAGGTTGCAGATGAGCCTTAGATATCTTCTGACTGGGTTTTCCTACCATTTGACAAGTGTGAGAAAATATTTGGTACTTACAATCATCATTTTTAATTTTGGCAAATAAAAATGATTCAGGATCTTGTGATAAGTCTTACTGACACTAAAATGACCAGCTTAAGAAGTTTTATAGGCTAGACAATGAATTTCCTGTATATACGACGTAGGAATAACAATTTGAAACTGCTCACTGACCACTCATCACCAACAGGTACATCAGGTGGTCGCCATTTTCTCATAATGACCCCATTTTTTACAAAGTAACAAACTGGTAGTTGTCTGGCTTCAGTTTCTGAGACTCAGTCTTATGTCTTCTCTGAGGAACAGTACTTGGGGTCGTATAACTCACATTAAAATGTCTTGCATGCTCATAAAGTAGCTGTTACTTTCTATTCAGATATCTTGCAACTGCAGTCAGAAATTGGCAAGTGGTTTCTATTATTCTGTGAAGAAACCAACTTTCTTATGAATCTCTCTCTCTCTCTCTCTCTCTCTCTCTCTCTCTCTCTCTCTCTCTCTCTCTCTCTCCCTGCTGAGTGATTAATTCATTTAAATTATGGAATTTACCTTATCCATTGTTCCAAGGCACATTTATTAGGGATAACAGACCAAATTTAAAATTTCATCTCAGATTCATAAATATAATAGTTTTGTGAAGGTCCAAAAACATTAGAGAAAACAAATTAGCAAATAAAATATCCTTTTTAGTTTTTTTTTTTTTATTTTATTTTTTTTGCTCATAGCAAGTGCAAACAACTTTTTTTTATTGCCGGATAAAAGCAAATTCTCCAAAACATGAGCATTTTTGTACAGTGAATATATTGAATACAGATTCAGTAATGGAATGTTTTTTTTTGGATTAATTCTTGAAACTGTCACTAGGGAATATAGTCTGACTGTTCTTGAGGCATTATTTACAAATGTATGTGGTATACAAAAGGAAATGTGTCTCGGCGAATCCAAAATTTACAGTTTTAATTCCTCAGAATTTGCAATTATGAGTGTGTGTCTAACCCAAATGCCAAATTGTGTAAAAAGCTTGTCTTTATTCATGTTGTATTCATGTGAAAGTGAAAAACAAAAGGGATTGATAAATAGATCTATCAGAACAATGTAACAAGACATTCCATGTATTTGTTCCTTATAATTGCCTTCCTGTATGATAATTTTTGTTTTAGACTAATTCATCTAATAATATTGGTTTTATGAATGCTGGTTTACATCAAATATTTATTTTTCTCTAATATTTCCTATGAAAAGTTAAACGCTGCATATAGTTTTTATTTATTTATTTTGCTTTATTGCATAGTTGTATTGTGCTGATATTTTTTGTGTCATGACAATATTAACATATATTTTAAATAGGATAAAATAATGATAAAATCACAGACAAATGAAGATGTTTATGCGGGTGATGGGGGGTGCTGGATGCTACAACAGCCTGAGCTGTGAGTAGCCTTAAAAACTTTAAAAGTGTTTGAAAAAATTATGTGGCAGGGGTCTTTACTCATCTAACGGAAAACAATCACATCTGTGGAAGATACATGTAAACATTTGTATTAATCTTTTTAACTACTACATTAATTTCATATCCAAATGTTATCAAGCAAGTTTGGTACTGTATTGTAGCAGTAATAATAAAAACAAATTGAGCTGGTTACTGGTAGCGGTAGCAACGTAATTTATATTCATTATATTTTTATAATTGCTACAAAAGGAGTCTGATGTTTTATCAGTGAAGTACCATGCAATCAATCATCTTTTCTGTACAATAAATATCGATTCGTACATGGATGAATACAATTTTAAATAATAAAAAAAAATGTAGTTTCCAGTTTTATATCTGTGGAAATAAAGTATCTCATAATTGTATGGAAATGTTCTTTATGTTAAGATATAGAAAATATATTTCATATTGTTAGAATTTATTTTCTTATATAATGAAATAAGTTCATATTTTTGTAGCAAATAGCTATGCTATAGTATATGCTTTGTATGTGATATCCGTGTTTCAAGTCATTTACCTCTTACTATTGTATTGGAATTGGAGATTTAAAATGAAACTGGAGGTATGAGATTCTTGTCACGGACAACTAGTGATAATACTTGCTGGCTATTGCATAATCATCCTTGCCAAACATATATAAGAATTCTGTGTAATTTGAATATATAACTTACTTCTTGTAAACTGCCTATGTAAACTGCAAGTTAACAGTTAAAATTAATTTCATAGGGATGAGAGAATAAACAGAATCTTCATCTCTGCAATGCAATCTCTCTCTCTCTCTCTCTCTCTCTCTCTCTCTCTCTCTCTCGTGAATAAAGAAAGAGAAAGCATGTCCTTGATGTGCAATTATCTGCGATTTGCTCCAGTCTTATGAGGTCTTTACTTATACAAAAGCAGAATTTGCACTGCAGTCTAAAATAATAAAATATGCTCTAAATTGATAACATTGTGAATGAGAATATATAAACAAATTAGGACCTTAAACATTGCTTTTAAGCGGCTACCCTATTCTGCCACCGTGCGGTAGCGGCAAATTACACCCACAAAATATCCAAAAACAATGGGGTGGGAAGGGTCAGCGGAAATATAATATTGTGTAAATCCATCTAATTGTATACAATTTGAAACATTTAATTTGTTTTGTGCTTCTTGCAGGTCAGCTCTCTTTCGAATATTAATACTCAGAGAAACCAGGTGACTGTAATGCGGTAATATAATTCAGTGGTATTGTAAATAAGCCGCCCCAATATGCCGTAAAGTGGTACAACCTCTTGTTGCTAGGGTTAGGGGAGCTGTCGTAGTGTAAGAAATTGACGTGTCACAGCGCCATCTGTTGTCATCATGAGGCATTATTTTATGCTAACTTCCGTGATGCTAACTTGCAACGTGCTTGATGCTACATTATAATCATGATTTTAGAAGGTGCAATCTGTGTAACTTGTGATATAGCAAGTTTATAAATAGAATATTAAAACTTGTAATAACTGACATAGCATTTGCTATACGACAAACTGAAGAATCAATTCAGTAGTTGATATATTGCAAAATACAATGACGCAGAAGGAAAGTAGATCTATGCACTTGCAAGCAGCCATTTACAGCTTGCAACAATGAAGAACAGAAAATTCATGACTAGAATTATGAATGTAGCACTTAGAAGCAGCCATTTACAATAATACAGAAGGAAAGTAGCACTTGCAAACAGCCACGTACAATTGGCATCAATGAAGAATACAATATACATGGATATAATTATGAAAGTAGCACTTGCAAGCAGCCATTTACAATAATGCATCAAGGAAGATTAGAAAATACATGCATAGAATTATGGCGGTAATCCCCCTCCAAAGAGCTCTGAGGTAAAGGAATACGACTGACAAAATTTCACTGAGATATCGGTATCAAACCAATCTAAAACGTCATTTCGACTCTGATGATGGGTCCCATGAATACTTAATCGTCAAACCGCGCAGTAACAAAAATGCCATTTAACTCGTTGGCCCAGCATAGCCCTATCTAAGAATCAGATTCTCAACGCTGGAAATAAAAAAAAAAGAAAGGTTGTTTACAACATGGCTAACACGTGGGCCGAACATGACCTTGGTAATAGCCAATCATCTTCATTCAATGTTTACAAAACGTCTCAACCAAGGTGAACTAAAAATAGTGATAAAGCAACCGTTACGTTCTAATCAGGTCAAATGAATTTTCCGAAAAGAGATTCAAATCCAATGAAAATTATCATTACCATAAAATGTAATGAGACAAAAAAAAAAGAATTTAAAACTAACAAACAAGCAATTTAATAACATATACGTAACACTCCATAAATGTAACAATTGCATGTCTATTATAAGGGAGTACATCTTTATTTACTATTAAATTTAGGGACTGAGATTCTGGGTAAATATGGTATTATAAGCAGCAGTCAGGGATATTGGTGTTAGGTCACATTCCAGGCTGAGAAACTGAAACAAAGAAGTCAGTACAGCAGTTGGAGTATTTGTTTGTAAAGCTAATTAAAATCAATGATAGCAAGTTTGCCTTAATACTCAAACATTAAAATTGGTGACCAGTTGTTGGGAAATTTGAATCTCGTTTAGTAGGTATAGATTGCTTAAAATAGAGTTGGGAAGATACAGTTTAATTTGAAATTAATTTGCTCATAAGGATAAAGTTTACAAATAATTTTCTACTTAATATGATATTTTTGGAAATTATAACATACAGTTGCAAAAGTGTGTGTGTGTGGAGAGTGGATATATGGCTTTATTTTGGATCAATATAGTTCAGATATTGTGCATTATGGTATTTAAACTAGAGTTAGATAAAGAGTCTGCAACTAAAACAAACAGACCATGAGTTTAGCCCTAGAAAAGTTCTTTATGGAATGCTCTCTCTTATATCCGCTTGGATTGTTTATAAGTCAATGTAGAAAAGAAATATCCCCTTAGCGCAGTCTCATCAAAATAGGCGCTAGCATTATTCACACATTCTAGATATATTATGTTCCGTTTAGAGAATTTTTAATTCATTCTCTATGGAGATTCGAACCCATGTACGTGGGTTACGGCACCCATCGTCTTGCCTGCCTTCAGCAACCCCTATGCGTCAGCTTTGAGTAGAGGTAATTACAATTAGATGTTAAATCCCAGTTACATGGAGAAATCCATTACAGGCGGAAATAGTGTTAGAAAACTATTAAATTTAACTTGTCATTAGTCATTTAACTTGTCAATAGTGATTTATTGCAATTGCAATAAATCATTAATATCAAGTTTACTCTCAAAACCAAACATCCAGCTTTACGATCGTTTCTTTACTAGAAGAATGCAGTCAATAATTATATTATTTTTTAATTTTTTTTTTAATCAGGAGAATAAAATGCACAGGTAGAGTCAAGAAGGTCCATTTGGTTATAATAAAACAAAACACAAGAATATCATTCACTTGACCTGACAAGTCAGTGGAAGTTCATAGCAAAAGTTTATGTACCAAGCCCCAAATTTATACATGCATGTTTCGTGTTCGAAGACCACGTTTAAGTTAAAGTGATACTCACAGTGTAAATGCAAACATTTCCATGTGCGATAATTTTGTAAAATATTGTGTACTAAACACTTTGATGCAATACAAAATAGTTGCCACTCAGGTTGATTTTGTGATATTCTTCTTGCCTTAAAACCACGTGTAGAATGCTATGGACGGCTATCTATGTTTTCTATGTGACTATTAGTATATCACTGTCTAGATAATGTTAAGTAAATAAATCTTTAATTGTTAAACAATAAGAGCCGAAAAAGCCACACCATAGACTCAAGAAATTTGACAGGACCAATTTACGAAACTACCCGCTGATACCTGTAGGGTTATAGGGGTCGTATGGCGATTGTGATTTGGTTTTGCTTATAGGAATTATAGGTTTTTGTAGCATTATATGCTTGAAATGTTTCAGTTCGATCGTAGGAGTCTGGTTGCTTTTAAACCCCTCTTTCTTTTACACGCTACTCTTACACCACTGTCGATGAGTAGGTTTTGGTGTTGGTCTGTAGGTGTAGATGTTGGTCAATAAGTATGAGTACTGGTCACTCAGACTGTATGTAAGACAGTAGGTGTGGGAACTGGTTGGTCAGACGGCGTTTGCCAGTGTTTTCACATACCATTTTATATTGACACTAGGGTGACCCATCTTAAAAAGGCTATGGACGTTGTAACATCACATTTCCAACTCACCATATTTAAAGGGACGGGTTTAACATTACATTTCCCACCCACACCATCACCGCCACAATCCTATTCTCTCACAAAATCACACACCTCTTATTGCCACCCTCTACTACTCACGACGCAAGACTTTTGCTTCGGAATAGATACTTTCAACTTCTTTACACCGTTACTCGTCTTAGTTTAGGGCACTAACATAAATTCGTAGTACTGGTTTAATGAAAATTTGAAATTCCCCTCTCTTCAAATGCACAAATATTTTAATAAATTCTTTTTGATTTATTGTTTAAGTACACTGATATTTTATTTGATTGTATGTTATCGTGTAGAGAATAGCAAAGCATATTAATCCAAGGATTTCTGACAATGGTTTCATTTAATTCTAGGACTTGATTTATCCAGTTTGGGCAGTATTAGATACACATTACCTACCAAAGATCCAAAATTACTGTGGGTCCATACCTACCTACCTACCTACCTACCTACATTTCTTGCTAACATTAATGTAATGCGCCTATACTGAATCCATATATCAAATTAAAGTGTTTCACGATAAACTGAGGCGTTAAAATAAGTCTTCATGTATAATGGACAATATTCCGCTTTTGTAACCTAATACTTGTGATAAGCAATTACTCATTGTAAATGAGCAAATGCAAGAGGAATACATGTTATTAGTATAAATGTTACATAAATAAATGCTACAGGTATACATGTTACTGGTATAAATGTTACATGAATCAATGCTACAGGTATACATGTTACTGGTAAAAATGTTACATGAATCAATGCTACAAGAATACATGTTACTGACCAAATCATTTACAGAGACATTATTTGCATGCAGATGTTGTATAAATGGTTGGGTATGGTAGCAAACAATATCGCATAACCAATTAGGGACGAAACATGCAAAATCTGATGTCTTTATAGAGGATGTTGAAAAACACGTTGGCTCAACCTGTCACATTTGTAATGACAAAAATAAATGATATTCTAGTCCTTGAACTGGATCGTTTGATCAGTAGAGGCAACTTGTCAGCCAGTGGCGCCCACAGAATTATTTTTTCTTTTTTTTTTCGGGGGTGGGGGTGGGGGGGGGGCGTAAAACATTTAGTGGTCAGCTGTCAGCTACTAAGTTATTAAGTTTTACGGGTGTAGACCAAAACATGAAATGGGAGAAGGCTGGGGGGAGAGGGGACCTGCTGCGGATGGAGACACTACAAGAGCAGGGGATGGAGTATTTGCATGGTTGTTCCCAGTAGAGGTGGGAAATTGAGGGTTTATCGCTCAATCTACCTGGAAGGTGCTCAGTGTTATAGGGGTAACACTGAATGCTGAACTCTCCCCCCGTCTGTCTGTCTGTCCGTCTCTGTCTCTGTCTGTCTGTCTGTCTGTCTGTCTGTCTCTCTCTCTCTCTCTCTCTCTCTCTCTCACACACACACACACACACACACACACACAGGCAGGCACTCAAGAAAACAACCTATTATATGATGTACACTGACTTCTTGTTGAATCAAACGCACGTTATTGTCTCTGTTTTATAATGCTGATGACACCGACATCACTTCCAGCTTCTGCGGCGGTGGCAGCATCAACAACGTTAAAGTTCTGCGCTAAATGTTTGTGTTAAAGTTTTTGCCAGAGCTGATACATAATCATACGGATGCGTGTGAGATTGAGTTCCATGGAACATTTGTTTCTGGAAACAATATCTATTTTATTTTATTTACGACTTCATGATACATTTTCACCATTTTGTCATCACTATAGAACTTTTCATGTGCGAATGTGGCAAATATATTTAAGTCTTATTTAATGATATTTTTTAATTATTTGGATATACATGTATACCAATACGAATTACGTGTTTTCCACAACCAGATGAACACGAACAGATACGTCAATAATAATAATAATAATAATAATAATAATAATAATAAAAAATGTTATTCATATAGTTCGTACTCTAAGTATATTATTTATTCTTATACAGGTGATACACTGTCGTAGTCTACGGAGATTCGATTCCGGATCTCCGGGTTACGGCACCTATAGCATTGCCTACATACAACAACCCCTGTACCCTCTCGGTCCTGCAGAAATTATCAAAAGAATATGCTACAAAGTCGCTGGGATATCAGCTTTGAGTAGTGATAATTACAATTAGCTACTAAAGCCCACAGAAACCCATTATAGGCGGGAATAGTGTTAGAAAGCTATTAAATTTAGCTTCTTATTAGTGATTTATTGCAGCTGCAAGAAAGACATCACTAATATTGAGTTCACCGTAATAACGAAATATTTAGCTTTATGATCATTTATGTACAATGTAAATGCAGTTGTTTTAATTGTGATAATTGTGTAAAACATTTTCTACTAAACACCTTTGATGCAATTCAAAATAGTTTCAGGCATTTACTTTCCTTGAACCCACGTGTCTACTGCTGTGGATGGCTAACTCTCCTTCCTAGAGGATACTTGGTATTTGACTATCTAGATACCATGAATAGATGCATATCATTAGTTTTTTGAACAATTAGAGCTGAAAAACTCACGCCATAGCCTTAAGTTAAGAAATTTGACGGGACCGCTGCTAATTATAGGGTTATAGTGGTAGTATGGTGATTGTGGTTTTAGGGTTTGTTTATAGGGAATGTAGGTGTTGTGGGTTTATAGGTTGGTATTATTTTAGTTTCTAAGCATCGAAGATCAAGGAAACTAATAGAAAGATACAATTTAAATAGAAATGTAGCATTTATAGTAATTTTTTATTTTTCATAAATCAACGACTTTATGGGATTCTTGGTTTTTATTTCTTGTTTAATCTGCCTCAGATACATGATCATCATCATTGGAAATATGTATCTTTCTTTCGAGGTTGGATTTAATCATGGGTGAAGAAGAATCGACTGACCAATTATAAAAAATGTGAATAAATAATTTCATTTAATTGCTATCCATCATAATGAATATTAGAATGCCAAAATTTGCGGAGTTTTCCTTTTAATGAAAAATGAGGACTTGTACAGAAACATGTACATCCCAACCATTATCACAAACCGAAATGATATGACTGAATATTTTTTAAAGCTACGTTAAAAAACTAAATCACACACACACACACACACACGGGCGATCACAATGTATATTTTTAATTTAAGAGTTTAATATTGTTTTTTCTGAGTTTATCGTGGTATGAACTGTCAGTTGCCGAATCACACAGCAAATAACGCCCTATGGGCGTTATGTAAGCTGCGTGAGCCGGCAACAGACAGTTTATTTTTATTGTAATTTGTTTTTAAAAAAATATATTTCTTATCAGTTTTAAACCTTGTTTAAGAGTATGAATTCTTGTTGAGGCGTTTGCTACGTAGCTATTTATAGAACAGGGGATTCTCCATCTGCTACGTAATATCTACCTTAATATCAAACAATTCTACCAATGGTAGGCGATCTAAGTTTTGAACATTCCACGGCACGGTCTTAATCTTTTAGCTAATTTGACATATGTGATCTGAGTAGAAGTTCAATATTCAAAACAAAGGATGTGTTGTTATTTTGTTTGACATACGAATGACTCTTGGATTTGATGCTATCATGAGTTCATTGTGACTTGGCCAAATCGTTATTGTCCAGACACGTGAGTAACTAATTTTCGCGTCTTTACATATTTTATTTCGTGTTGATTGACAGTTTAGTGTACCTACAGGGGCTACTTACAAATGAAATTAAGACTATCGATAAATGGTTATAGTGATGGGGGGGGGTCATGTAGTCAGACAGTTCAAGACATCGACACTAACAGTTACGATGGGCGATGTAGCGGCAGACCTGACAACTCTTACGATTTTGCCGCAAGTCTTACGAAGTAAACCACTAACATTACGGACTTACGGAATGATAGCAAAAAGTACATAAATATGATCGTTTTTTCTGTTCCGGATATGTTTTGTACTGGTTCGTTCCAGATCCGGATGTTCGTATTAAACTCCGTGTTCGGATTCGGAGTTTCATCTTAGACTGAGTGGATTTTGGTAGGGAACCAGACTAACTATACATTGATACCTCAGATGCTTTAAACCTGCCTATCTTATTCGTGAGAAGCGCGCATCTGATCTAGATTTCGATTTTCGTCTTGTCATCCGGTCGTCTGAAAATGTCTTCCAAACCAAAACGCATCAAAGGTGGAGAGGACAACCAACCTCCTAAAAAGCTGAAACTGTGGTTGCAAAAGTAAAAAAGAGATTACTCAGATACTTGGTCATGCTTAGAAAAAAGTTAAAAAGGTGACCATTACATTTATTGCACGTTATGTCGTGCCGACTTGAACATTTCCCACGGTGGGAGAGATGACTGTCGCCGCCAAGTGAATTCCAAAAAACATACAGAATACGTTGCAGTGAAATCAAGTTCTATGGGATTTGGATCTGTAGTGCCAGAAACTGAACTGGAGGTCATTAAGGCCGAAGTATAGTTTACAAACTTTTTGGTTGAGCATAATGTTGCAATTGCTGTATCTGACCATGCTTCTAAACTATTCAAGTGCGTGTTTCCCAAATTGTCAGTAGCAAATAGTTATCAGTGTGACAGAACAAAAACTACTGCTATTGTATTACAACAGTGCAAGTCAATACAGGAAGGCATTGTTAACAATATTTCATCCCAACCGTTCAGTATAGCAACTGGTGGTAGCAATGATTCTGCGAAGCTATACCCAGTTGTTGTTAGATATTTTGAGAACACAGATGGGGTTGTAACTGAAGCACTTTTGTCAGTTCCAACATGTGATGGAGCCTCTACTGGGGAAAATATTTTCACATTATTGGATGAGGATTTGAAAAAGAGAAACGTAAGTTGGAATAACTGTATTGCCTTTGAATCGGATAATGCGTCAGTGATGACAAATTGCAATAAAGGTGTATTTGGACATATAACTATGGTGAATCCCTCAGTGTATCTGAGTGGATGTTCATGCCATTTGATACATTTAGCAGCTAAAAAGGGGGCTAATATGCTGCCTATCAGTTTTGATGACTTATTAGTGGACATATCATATTATTTGGATAAAAGTGTGAATAGACAAATGGAACTGAAAGATCTTCAGACTCTTTGTGGGAACGAGCAGAGAAAAATATTGAAGCATTGTGTAACAAGATGGTTGTCTCTTGGTGAAAGTATAAAGAAACTGTTGGAACAGTGGGAACCCTTATAAATATATTTTGGTAAAGAAACCAAGAAACAAGAGGTTAAAGACAAAAGAACTAAATCCAAAAGTAGGATGTCAGAGAAGGTGTTTAGTTCCAAGGATAAAGTTCCACATGTATCTGGTAATAAAGAAGAAAATAACGACAGTGCAGGTACATGCAGTAAAGCTTTGAACTGTGATAAATCTAAAAGTCAGGCTAGTACTACCCTCAAGTCTGCCTCAGCAGGAAAGACTGAGAAAATAAAACCCAAGATAGGATCCTTAGAGAAAGCTATATCACACAAATCAGATAAAAAGGCTCTGTCTAGATGTCAGACACCATTGGTTAGAAATGACTGGAAAGACATTAGAAAAAATCAGTTACAGAGAGGAAAAGGTTATGAGTGTGTGTATAAGGCTTTGCAGTCCCGAAAGGCGAAAATTTATTGCTTATTTCTAGACACATAATTCCATTATTTAACAAGTACAACTTAATCATTCAGCCAATGATCTACAAACTTAGAGAAAACATGCTTGAAATATTAAAGCAGTTGCTGATCAGATTTGTAAAGGCTACAGAAATTTCACAAGCCAAGGATCTTACTGATATCGATTATCATGACTATAAAAAACAAAAGTCAGATGATACACTTACATTAGGTTCAGAAACAAGAAAATACTTGGCTGAAAGGAAGCTGTATGAAAGTAGCCTTTGTCAATACTATAAAGATGTAAGGGACTATTACACAACTGTTTGTGATTACATTGTTAAGAGGTTTCTATTGAATAATGAACTTCTGAAACACAGTGCAGTTGCTGATGTGTCAAAAAAGATGATGAGTGATTTTAGCAGTGTGGTGTATTTCCCATCAAGATTTATGTGTACGGAACCCAAAGAAACCAACTTGGAAGCAGAGTTTTTGAATTGCCAAGTAGATGAATTGAATCCTGAGATTTTAAACACTAAACGATTTGACAAGCAATGGGATCTTATTAGTAAACTCAAGGATGCTAATGGCCAGTTCAAATACAAATTGTTGTCCAGCATCATAAAGAATGTACTTATTGTTCCACATTCAAATGCAGGTTGTGAGAGGGTGTTCTCATTTGATGCAAAAAACCACTCAAAATCCAAATCATCTATGTCAGTTGATACCTTGGAAGCAATACTAGTCATAAAACTGAAGGGGGGGGGGAGAGAGAATGCTTCAAAATGGAGTTTGACCAGACGTTTCTTAGAAAGTTCAAAAGTACCATGTACCAGTCAGTAGCTATAAATTGTAAGTTACAACATGGATATTAAAACTTTACTTGTTGCCAGTACTTAATAGTTTTTACACCTTACTAAAAATTGGTCCAACTTACTGAAAAATTTTGGCTGACTTACTGAGAATGTATCTTTAGGGTTGGCAGGTCTGTAGCGGATGTCCCACCCACCTCCAAATCGTAACTATCAAGGTCGGCGTCTTACATTGTAGGACTAGTGAATCCAATTGTTAAAATGTTAGTCTTTGACCCACCTCCCAATCCTTATATCCATTTACCTATAGTTTTAAATTCATTTGTAACGAGTTGCAGTGAAAGTGCTCTAGCCCCAATGTTCTTGGGAGATTCTGAGTTTCTCAGCTTTTCTTTTTCAAATCTGGTCAAAGAAAGAATTATTTATATTCAGAAAAACAGCAATGATGTGTTATTTGATTCTATCAAATCAATTTATTCAATTTTTTAAATAAAATATAAACCCACCGTTTTTATTTCGTTTTAAAGGCACGCAGTTTGTATGCCTACCATTTCAGTGTTTACGTTAGTTACTTTGCACGTGACTTTATTTATTGAAGTTAGTATAAAGTAGTTCTCCGTAAAGTTTATACAGAAATGAACGCAAATGGATCTGACAACATGATTATGTTCTGAGCAATGGAAATCTTCCCTTCATTTATCAACTGATGCAACTGCAATTATTTCTATGTATTACCTCCTATCGAAGACGGAATCATACATTTTACGAGAAGAAATGATGCAACTATCCAATTCAGTAATTTGATATTACAAAGATCAGATTCCATGGTGCGTGGACAATACTGTAGGTATTTTATTCCTTCTCGACGTTCTGGATTATCTTTGGAACTTTTACTAATTTATTCAAAATGTTGTTTAGTGATTAAAATAGATATTTGTTTTCTTTGTTTCAGAAAGTTATGTCCATCAATGACAAAATGACACTATCCTAAATCATTGGAAGTCATATTTTACTATCCAGCGTTGTAAGAATATTCATGTTTTAAGTTGTATGCATTCATATTTCTCATATTTAAGTATTGTTCATGAAAAAGAGAGACCATCCTAATCCTCAGTCATTATTATTTTGTCCATGTTTCATTGAGTGGGTCCGATTATAAAAATGTTCACTTAAAAAAATTGTGTTGCATAGTTTTATAATTATTCGAAAACAAATGGCATGTTCTCTCTCTCTCTCTCTCTCTCTCTCTCTCTCTCTCTCTCTGTTTGTCTGTCTCTTTCGATCTTTTCTTCTATTTTTTTCGTTTTGGCTGGGGGTCTTTGAGGCAGGTTGTCCTCTCCCGTCTTCATCGTTGGAGCCAAGCCATTGTAGACGAAGAGGGGAGGAGGACAACCTGCTGTAACCGGTGCAGTCGACATACTCATTCATCTTAATCAGACAGCAGAAGCAACATGCTCTTTGAAAATAACTCAGATTTGACTAGTTATATTATTAAATTAAAACATGTGCCTAACATATTATTGGCTGATATGGATAGATCGACTTAAAATATATCTCGGCATAATTACAGAAAAATGATGACCTCAAACGGACATTATGCCTTGATTAATTAGTACGCGTTGGCTACATTTTATCTAGTTGAGGATGGGCCAAAGACCGATATACGACGATAATCCAAACTCATCATCATCATCATCATTACCATCATCATCAGCAGCAGCATCAATCCCTTAACCCAAGAGGTCTTTGGGGCACCACAGCTGACTTTACAACCAATTCTCTCCATCTTTCCCTGTTCTCTACCGCCCTTTGGGAATCTCCAAATCCCATGCCTGTCCACTCCTTAATGTTGTCTTCCCACCTCTTTTTCTGTCTGCCTCTTCTTCTGCACCCTCTCACTGTGCCTTGCAAGATTGTTTTTGCCAGTCCAGATGATCTTGAGACATGACCGTACCACTTCAGTTTGCGCTTTTTTACAGTGGTCAAGAGGTCTTCATAGGATCCGATGGCTCATTGGATCATGTTGTGAACTTCTTCGTTGGTTACATGGTCAATGTATGAAATGCCCAAGATCTTGCGGTAGCATCTCATTTCGAAGGTTTGAATCCTTCTTTGTAGATCTGATGTGAGCATCCATATTTCATAAGTATACAAAAAGATGGATACGACAATCGAGCGCATCAGCCTTATTTTGGAACCAAAAGCAATGTTGGTATCTTTCCATATTGGTCTCAACCTTGTTATTGCTGCTGTTGTCTGGGCAATCCTGCAATGTAGATCTGCTTTGGGGCCCTCATCTGTGATAATTGATCCCAAGTACTTGAAGCTTGTGACTCTTTCCAGCTTCTTTCCACTGACCTTTATTTCTGCACTGATACCATTGGTGTTGTTTGTCATCAGTTTGGTTTATTTCGGCGCTAATCTCCATACCGTATGCTGTGGAGGTTGTGTCGAGGCACTCAACCAAGTCAGCCATTTCTTCTTCTTCTCCTGCTAAACCATCACTCTAGCTCATAATCGTCATTAATCTTGCATGGGTGGAAAAGTTACTGGTCTATCCCTATAGAGGATATATGATGA
>JAECUM010063080.1:0-14346 GCA_016617855.1 Megalonaias nervosa
ATGTATGATGCGTGCACATGCCTTATTTTAAACAATTATTGTTACTCATCCTCTTTCATCATTGTTTTAGAAAACGTTTTAATTTTACATTTTCCCAGATACCAAGTCCAAACGTTTGTTGTATTTCATATATCAAATACCACACTGTTCTTTAGTGACATGTTAAACATTTTGTTCCCCACACTGCCACTCGACTTTCTTCTAAGCTTATCTTTAATTCGCACTTTCATCAAACTTAACGACAAACTAGATCATAAAAGGTGCCTTATTATTTCGTTTCAGGTTTATAAATGTCCTTCCTTTAGAGAAGAAAATTATACCAGTATGTTTCGTCGAGAGTTCTGACAGGTTGGACAAAAAGATCATTCTGATGTCGGATCCAGTTATCTTCGCAGACATGGAAGCCGGAAATTACATCCCGACTAAAACCTAATAAAGCAAAAAGTGACTTTGTACTGTTGTTCTAGCCTCTATAGATTAAACTTAGTCATGAACACTATAGGCAGTCTTCTGTAACACTACGAACCAAATCCCAAGGATCAGGGTGGAAATGCTATTTAGACGTCAATATATATGTTTCAGCCACAATTATGTCCTCTGCTGAAATTTCCTAGACCGTGTTTTAGCCTGTCTTATAGTCTGTTTAATAATTTGTCTAATGTTTGCTTCAGGGTGTATTTGATAGTTTGTTTTCGTAATGTTGTAAAGTCTGTTTCATAGTCTATATGATACTCTGGATCAGACTTCTTTAACCGTTGTCTTCACATTAATTAAGCGCAGGCTTCATCTCAGATAATTATAACATCTGGGGCAATTAGAGTGTGTAACATGTAAATTATCATTCAACTCAATAACTTTGATTTATACTACAAAATATTCCAGGTTTGTTTTATTTCCTCAAAGTAGTATATACATTATATACAAATTCTATCGAAGTTTGTTTCTTGATTTTTATATTTTCTTGTTTCAAGCTGACTGAAAAAGTGAAAAGATGTTCAAAATAATATCACATTAAAGTTTTACAAGCGCCATTGCAACAGATTTCATATATAAAATGTAGATATGATCAACACAAGTGAAATATTATCCACACACGCATACCGCACGTATGTTACATTAATATCACCAATGCATATATGACATTTTATATATGTTTAGAAGCGCACACTTTTAACTTTTTGTGACAGCCTTCTTATGCAAACACATGTTGTCACATATACAGTTAACATATATTTAATATCTGTAGCAAAAATTAACAATATTCAACAGCTTCAGAATAGAAAACTGATGAATGGGATTGTTGTTAAAAAAACAAGTCGTTGCACTGACTACAGTGCTGCCATCGGATAGGTTCGATAATTGATGGTATAGTGTGTTTTGGACATTCTGGCTTCCTTGAAGACAGTGATATCCGAAAAGGTGTCTTATTAACTATACAGCATAGAAAGACCAAGTAATGACAAGAATATATTAATATATTATGCTTCTCTAATTGCATAAATTGTGAATTCATTATTTTTAGCGAGGTACTAATATTTTTGGATTTCGTAATCTTATGAGGCCAATAATTTGAAGCCCAAACAAAATTTAATTGGTAAAAGAGGAAAAACATGTTTGAGAAAATGAATTTCGTTGTAAGACCACAAAAACTGACAACCTACAAAATGCATGAATATAAAGCTAATAAGCTTAGTTCTCGCTCGACGAAGTCGGTAGAGTCCTATATTAATCAAATTACCCGTCCGTCCATCTGTCAACAGTCTAAATTTAAGGGGAGGGAATTTCCAGCATTCCACGGCGCCATTTACAAAAGTCATGGCTACTTTTCCATCCTTCACAGTTTACCTTCCACAACACTGCTTGACCAAGAAGTGTTGGATTCCAACGAAACCTAGAATGCATTTTTGCACTGATGGGATTTTTTAATCACTTTCATGTTAAACATTCAACGTCATCATTTACATTAGCATGACCTCCTTCTCCCGATTGAGCTTCTGTCTAACTTTGGTCTACAGAATAACATTCCTAAAGATTAGTAGATTTTGGTTAAATTTGGTACGCATCTATTGTTAAGACTTCAAACGCATTTTGGATTCCAACGTTCCAATATGTCATTTAGAGAAGTTATGGCATCTGATCGCTAATTTTCATAACCTTTGTTTCCGCAGTTAATTCTGTCAAGAACTGTTCGATTTTTAAAATTTTTATCTGGCGTATTATATATCAACAAAACTTCAAAGTACTTGATTTGTAAGCTTTGTATGTCATTTTAAATGCCAGTTATTACCATTTCTTGAAGAGTTCATAAACTCGGGTTCCAAAGCATAACTGTATCGAGGATTTTTGTATTAATTAAATCTTGAAGAAACTTTAATTTTCAGTGATCTACATCTCACGAGATTCACTGTCAGTGTAAAATATTGGACGAAAAATGTGGAGTGGTGGCCTTTTCTCAAGTTTTAGTTTTTGCATCTCACCAATATCATGAATAATTTCATCCGAAGTGAATTTCGTGTGCAGTTTTATATTGTTATAGTCTTGCACAAATTTGCTTATCAGTATTTGACATAATTATTTTATTGCATTGTGAGGCTTATTACTGGATACACGCCATTTGTTTCCACAAAGGTCCATTCTTAAGACTAATCTGTGGATATTGTAGCAAGTTGACCCTTTTGCAATGCGCCAATCTCAAACTGATCTAGTCTAATTTGCCCCCAATAGATGGAGTTGAAATTCCAATCTTAGACATTTGAATTTGTATTTAGAAAAATCTCTCTCCAAACTGAAAACGTATACAAACACCTAATAGTATACACTGTGGTGTTTAATACAATGTATCTTTCCAATGTAGGTGTCGTAATAATACGATAAGGAATGATTTTGTGATTTTAGAGGAAAACCCCCGCGACCAAGAAGATTCCTTCTCACCCAAGTGCATGCCATACCCAACGTCTGGTAGCTGTTGATTGAGGATAACATGGGTTTTTCAACTTTCAGTTGCAGTGACCTTGATATTTTGATAGTTTGACAAGGAAATTGACAGGATGTTTCCTAACCATAAAGTTTGGTAACCGTAACTGGTGGAATACTCGAGTGTGGTTGTGGTTGTGATTTGGATTTTAACGTAGCTTTAACAATTTTGCAATCATGTCGCTACGATGTCTGCAGTGTGGCAGTTTATAGTGATGTCTAGCACTGGAGCATCATGCCACAGACATGTGGCATGATGTCCCACCCAGTCACATTATCCTGACACCAGGCCGACCAGTCCTAACACTAACCTCTTAATGCTGAGCGCCAAGCGAGGCAGCTGTTAGTACCAGTTTTGTAAGTCTTTGGTATGACTCAACCGGGAATCAAACCCACAACCTCCCGCATCCGAGGCGGACGCTCTAACCACTAGGAATACTCGAGTTATTGTGCGAAAATCAGATTATTATCAGTCAGACGGGCGGACAGACAGACATCATAACATAATACGTTCAGATTTTAGTGGACGTATAGAAAGGGATTGAATAATTTGATTTGGTTAATTATCTTGGAAGCTGTATATTAGCAAATTCGTTTCCCTTGCAATACTTTGTTTGAAATAGGCTCTATATTGACCAGGCAGTTTTTGAAGAAAAATCGTCTGCAGAGTGAATCGAAATATCATGTATGTCAGAATCTTTTCTGTTGAAAACTGGCAAGTCAGCGCCATTTGTTGGAACCTTTGCCACAGTATACTTGGCAATAAATACTTTTAAAATCGATAAACTCAGTTTGAGAATTTCGGCAAATATTTATAACTGTCCTATCAATAACTGTCAATCAAATGCAGTATGTATTCGCTTATAACATGAGTCAAATTGCAAACAGTACACACCCAAATCTGCCGTCGCATAATGCACCAGCAGATTTGGGTCTATGCAGTTTGTTAGGAGTAATCAGTGAAACAAACAACATAGACTCTGATCTGCCAGTGCATTATGCGAGGGCAGATCCCGGTCTTTGTTATTTGCAGTTGGCCTTGACATATCAGTAAGTACATACGGTACTGTTCATAGATCTCTTTCAGAATCTTTAATATTACGTAGATTGTAATTTTACTAAAATAAATTAGTCACATTTTTACACTACAGCAGTAAGCTTTTAATTTCCCAAATTTTCTTTTCATACTTTACTTTGACCATATTGTTTAGCTTTGTGGAAATTGTATACCATGATAAATAAAATTTTATGAATATAAACATTTAAATGGCATTCTGGGTACTAATTAACCGATCTACTTCGAATCCAGATTGCTTCTGTTTTTTCAGTATTTATGCTAAGGCCTAAACATTTAGTATAGTAATAAATAAGATACACTGCTAATTTCGGGTACGCTTCCGAGCAATCAAGAGTGAGGGCACGCTTCTAATTACGGGTACGCGTCCGAGCAATCATGAGTGAGGATACACTGCTAATTTCGGGTACGCTTCCGAGCAATCAAGAGTAAGAAAACGCTTCTAATTTCGAGGACTTTTCAAGAGCGATCAAGAGTGAGACCATACTGTGAGATAAAATATATTCAATATTATTTATTTGATTCCTTTCATATTTGGATTTCTCCCATCGTGTGATGTAGTGCATCTGTACACAGAAGAAAACAACATGGGGAGAGGGGATTAGCTTGGTATGTCATACCAAGGTGACCCTAGTCCATTTGCACTAATGCTTGATTTAATATGTTTTAAAGCCAGTTTTATACAATTTCTGAAATCCCCTCCACAATGTTTGTAAGTGTAATAATTTATCATAGAAAGGTCATGCAACAGAGTCGAAGCATTTTCAAAGTCAATTACCAAAAGAAACCCAGGTATGTTATATTGTTTGTTACAATATCATAAAGAATAATAATATTTACCCTATGTATTGATCTGTAATAAAACCATTTTTATCATTTGCAATAATTGGTGGAAGAATGTACATTGATCTACTTGAAATAAATGTTGATCTAATTTTATGATCTGCATTAGGTATAGGAGTGGGCATCCAATTATTCAAATATTCTTTTCGTTTGTCCTCTTTTGGAAGACAAGTTATTGCGTCTTATTGTGGAGCTGAATGTACCCCCCACCCCTTGAAATTTATTAAATGTTTCGTCTTTCATTATTCTGCTATTCAAAATCAGTTCGTTAAATCAAGTAACCAAAATTTAAACACCAAAAAATTGGTTAGTTTTACATGAGGATATTAATAATTCACGATAATGTAATATAAAACATACTTAACATTATATCTGCAAACAATGCACATCATTCCAGTGTTATTAATGGGTTTGAATCCATCCGCAATTCATCTCCATCTGTGTAAATTGCTATGGAGATAAATTCAGTCTAAAGTGAAGTCGAATTAAAATAAATTATCTTCAACACAACACCTCATTCAGGTAGTTTGATCATTTTAAAGCTGCATTCCATTGAAAGATATCGCAAATTGAGACCAAGGCATATCATAATGCTGTCTTTCTTAATTAAGAAAGTCCCGAAAAGTGTCGTTTTTTATGTGTACCAAAGTAAAGAAAAAGTTGAGAAATCCACGGGGGCCACGTAACTGTTGGCGAAAAGATCACCGTGGCATATGCATACTCATAATTAACTATGGTTTGGCAAAAGCAAGTGTTAAGCATATATTAACGTTGTCCGAGTATCACTACCATATTATCTGTATCTGTCAAATTACCACTACCATAACATTTGTATTTGTCCCATTACCACTACCATATCATTTGTATTTGTCCCATTATTACTACCATAATATTTGTATTTGTCCCATTACCACTACCATAACATTTGTATTTGTCCCATTACCACTACCATATCATTTGTATTTGTCCCATTATTACTACCATAATATTTGTATTTGTCCCATTACCACTACCATATCATTTGTATTTGTCCCATTACCACTACCATATCATTTGTATTTGTCCCATTATTACTACCATAATATTTGTATTTGTCCCATTACCACTACCATAACATTTGTATTTGTCCCATTACCATTACCATATGATTTGTATTTGTCCCATTACCACTACCATAACATTTGTATTTGTCCCATTACCACTACCATAACATTTGTATTTGTCCCATTACCACTACCATAACATTTGTATTTGTCCCATTACCACTACCATATGATTTGTATTTGTCCCATTACCACTACCATAACATTTGTATTTGTCCCATTACCACTACCATATGATTTGTATTTGTCCCATTACCACTACCATATCATTTGTATTTGTCCCATTACCACTACCATATCATTTGTATTTGTCCCATTATTACTACCATAACATTTGTATTTGTCCCATTACCACTACCATATGATTTGTATTTGTCCCATTACCACTACCATAACATTTGTATTTGTCCCATTACCACTACCATATCATTTGTATCTGTCCCATTATTACTACCATAACATTTGTATTTGTCCCATTACCACTACCATATCATTTGTATCTGTCCCATTATTACTACCATAACATTTGTATTTGTCCCATTACCACTACCATATCTTTTGTATCTGTCCCATTATTACTACCATAACATTTGTATTTGTCCCATTACCACTACCATAACATTTGTATTTGTCCCATTACCACTACCATATGATTTGTATTTGTCCCATTACCACTACCATATCATGTGTATCTGTCCCATTATTACTACCATAACATTTGTATTTGTCCCATTACCACTACCATAACATTTGTATTTGTCCCATTGCCACTACCATATGATTTGTATCTGTTCCATTACCACTAACATATCATTTGTATCTGTCCCATTATTACTACCATATCATTTGTATCTCACATTAAAACCAGTCTATTTCAAAAGGTGTATTTTCAAAGATCTTAGCGATCACTCAACACTGTGAATGTTTTTAATTTGAGCAATGTTAGTCAGTCTTCAAAATTACAATACCATCTTAGTTCACAACACGAGGATTCCCCAAAACAAACCACCTGAACTGGATGACTTTTAGTAAATACGGTAGTAAACTAATGACTTTATGTAGATATGAGCAACAAATAACACATTCGTCATTTTAATTTGGGAGAAATAAAGACCATTTAATGAGGGTCTTCTCTCGTGTCAACGTCTCTTACAATCATCAGTAGCGTTTTGCATTCCTTGTCTTTTGAATTTAAGGATTAATTTAAATATGAGAGAGATACTTATACGTTTGAATAAGTTTTGGGTTTGTACTAACGCAAAATTGTTGGAGTTAAAATAATATTCTCTAAGTATTTTGTTTGATTTTTCCCTTGGAAATGGAAATAGAGTTTCGTTCTTTAAACGAAAGGAAGAAAGGACTCGATATTCTTGCAAGGATGTTATTATATGGTTACATTAGTCAGATAGATCGCAGTCCAGCACAAAACAATCTATTTGCTTGAGTATAACCAAATAAAACCAACTCTATTCTATCGGACAATGCACGGGCGCATCAGGGTCTACACTGATGATTAGACATCAGCATAAACGTTTATTACAAACTCATTTAAAATGGCTGATCTAAGGTTCTGATATGGATGTTCAATCAGCATTTTCGTATCTCACACCTACATGGAAGTATTAAAGTTTTTCACTGACTTGCTCTCGTCGCTTCAATATAGCAAATCAAAATTTTATCAATCTCGATGTACAATATACAGAACAGGCTCTAAACGCCTTTATGCATGTGGTGAGAAGCAACTAATAGAGGGTACCTGTTTCCTGTCAGATACATCTTATGATGACGTTCTAAAATGGTAGGGACTTAAGGTTTAAAATGAATGTGCTTTATGTAGGAAAAAGATGATCATGTATTTAAGGATTTTACCCATTTCTGCCCTCAGCGTTGTTTTGCATATTTTTTTGTAGGACTTCAAGCAATATCCTTACCTTTGATCTTTGCCTCAAGATGGGTATTTACTTTTTGTTAGAGTGTGTTTGTCTTATAGTCAGGATTGTGCTGATGTGCATGAAGTCCTAAACATACATATATGCATACAAAGCTTCACTCAGTATGACAATAGAATCATAGCAGCTGCATGGTTATCTGCTTGTTTGTATTTTTACTTACGTGCAAAATTAAAGGATAAATGCTATGTGCATGATTTTTAATTTTAAAATTCGAATTCTAAATTCTACTCAGAGACCGTCGTGACTTCTATCCCAGGAGGTGAAGGTCAGACAATATTTGTAATAATTGGATAATTTCTGTAAGAATTTCTCAGAAACCACTGGTGTAGTTCTAATAGCTGTTAAAGTGATAAAGGTTGCATTGCTGTTAGATTGAAAATGGTTGGCTAGCTGTTTCTTCGTTCGTCCGTCGAGTCGACGAGGACCACCCTAGTCATCCGAGGGTTGTAGGGGCTGGTTCTGTTCTGTGCGTGCGCAGGTGGCTGATAAGGCCAATCCTTGCACGGAAGGTTCGTTTGCATAAAGGACAAGGGATGAGTGAGACATCTCCAGGAGGGTTGATGGCACGCGCTTTTCTGGCTTGCCTCTTCAGCTCCGCTGCTGCTGTCCTGCTAGATTCACACAACTTGGAGCCTTTGTGCACGGAGGAACGCCATGTGACTCGATTGCTGGCTGTTTGCTCCCAGAAATCAGGATTTATGTTGAACGCTTTCAATGCACTTTTCAGATTCTCTTTGAAGCGTTTCTTCTGACCTATGTGGGATAGCTGTCCTTGCTGTAGCTCGCCATAGAAGAGTCTGTTAGGCAGCCGGTGGTCTGGCATGTGTACAACGTGTCCCGCCCAGCGTAGCTGAGACTGCATCAAGAGGGTGTGGATGCTTGGGAGATCAGCTTGAGTGAGTACCTCAGTGTCTGGAATCTTGTCCTGCCTCTTGATGTTGATGATTTTCCTGAAACTTGTTGTATGAAAGTGGTTCAGCTTCCTGGCGTGGCGTTGGTACACCGTCCACGTTTCGCATGCGTAAAGTAGTGTGGGGAGCACAACTGCCCTGTAGACCTTTAGTTTGGTCTGGATGCTGATGACTCTTCTATTCCAGACGTTGGTATACAGTCTGCCGAAAGATGTGCTGGCTCTGGCAATGCGGAGGTTCACCTCGTCGTCAATAGTTACGCTCTGTGACAGTGTGCTGCCAAGGTAGGTGAAGCGGTTCACTACGTTGAGTTTTTGGCCGTTGATGGTGATGTTGGGCTCAACATAGGGCTTTCCAGCGGCCGGCTGGTGCAGGACTTCGGTCTTTTTGGTACTGATGGTGAGACTGAAGCTTGTGCAGGAGCTGGAGATCTTGTCAACGCTGCGTTGCAGGTCGGCTTCTGAGCCAGCGTTGAGGGCGGAGTCATCAGCAAATAGGAAATCCCTGATGGTGTCTGTCATAACCTTGGTTTTTGCTTGAAGCCTCCTGGGGTTGAACAATTTTCCATCTGTACGGTACCTGATGCCGACTTCAACATCTCCGTCTCTGAAAGCATTAGTCAGCATGGCGGAGAACAATAGACTGAATAATGTCGGTGCCAGAACACAACCCTGCTTGACGCCATTGGTTACTGGGAATGGCTGAGATGTCTGTCCATTGTCCTGGACTCGTGCCTGCATGCCGTCGTGGAAATGCTGAACCATGGATATAAATTTTCCCGGGCATCCGTATTTGGCCATTACCTTCCACAAGCCTTCTCTGCTGACAGTATCAAAGGCCTTTGTCAAGTCGACATAGATGGAGAAAAGGTCTGCGTTTTGCTCCTGACATTTCTCTTGTAGCTGCCTCGCAGCAAACACTATGTCGATGGTCCCACGCTTTTTCCGGAATCCACACTGGCTTTCTGGTAGGAGTCCCTGGTCAAGGTGTGTAGTGAGGCGGTTCAGTAGGATTCTGGCGAGTATCTTTCCTGCGATTGAGAGCAAGGATATACCCCGGTGGTTGTCGCAGGCCTGGCAGTTCCCTTTGTGCTTATACAGGTGGATTATGGAAGCGTCTTTGAATTCCTGGGGGATCGTCTCTTGCTGCCACATCAGTAAAATCAGTTGGTGGAGCCTTTCTATCAGGGCTGTGCCCCCTTCCTTGTAGACTTCAGCTGGGATGGAGTGTGAACCAGGGGCTTTGCCACTGGAGAGCAGACGTATCGTTTTCTGTGTCTCGAGCAAGGTTGGAGGGTCATCCAGTGCTTCGTTGATGGGTAATTGGGAGAGACCACTGATGGCATCATCGTTGATGGATAAAGGGCGATTCAGGACGCTGTCGAAGTGTTCAGTCCAACGTTCAAGAATCTTCTCTTTGTCAGTAATTAGTGTGTTCCCGTCTGCGCTGAGAAGAGGGATGATCCAGAGGATGTAGGTCCATACACCTCTTTCAGGGCATTGTAGAAGTTCTTCATGTCATGGCTGTCTACATAGCACTGGATCTCATCAGCTTTGTTGCTCAGCCATGTATCTCGCATCTGGCGGAGTTTCTGCTGTACATTTCTGCGTATATTGTTGTACGCATCTTTCCTGGAGGTGGACTTGGTGCTTTCTGCTTGAGGGTCCTAGGATTTCCGAGGCTGTGCTGTAAACCGCTTCTCTGAATGCCGCCCAGTTGGTTTCCACATTCTGATTGTCCTGAGGGGTGGATTTCAGACGTTCTTCCAGGGCATCCGCAAGAGTCTGTTTGGTACTAGTGCATTTCAGCTTGGTGATGTTCAGTCGTTTAGGAGCCTTCTTTCCCTATGGGCGTCTCTTGGGCTGAATGCGGATGTTAAGCTTGGTGATGATGAGGCGGTGGTCTGTCCAGCAGTCGGCGCCGCACAAGGACTTGGTCACACGCACATCCTGCCTGTCCCTCTTCCTGACAATGACGTAGTCGATGAGATGCCAGAGCTTAGAGCGAGGTTGCATCCATGACGTCCGGTTACGGGTGGGGAGGCGGAAGACTGTATTGGTGATCAGCAGTTCATGCTCGGCGCAAGTCTGGAGCAAAAGGAGGCCGTTGCTGTTATAGTGACCCACTCCGTGCTTTCCTAGCACTCCATCCCAGGCAACGTGATCGCAGCCTACTCTTGCATTGAAGTCGCCAAGAATGACGAGCTTATCTGCCATTGGAATGTCAGCAATGACGGAGTGAAGATCCTCATAGAATTTGGCGTTACTTTATCCGGGTTTGTCATGGTTGGAGCGTAGCAACTGATGATGGTAAGGTGCTTTCTTCCAGACAAGAGGGGGAGTTTTATGGTCATGAGTCTGTCGTTTACTCCCTTGGGAGGTCCATCCAATTTGCCAATCAGTGCTGTCTTCACTGCAAAGCCTACACGAGTTTCGCGGCGCTCTTCACTTCCTCGGCCGCTCCAAAAGAACGAGTATCCAGAGCACCTTTCACAGAGTTCGCCTTCTCCTGCAAGCCGGGTCTCACTCAAGGCAGCAATGTCCACGTTGTATTTGGCGAGTTCCTTTCCTATTAGGGTAGTTCTCCTCTAGGGTCTTTCCGCGTCGTCTCTGTCCAGTAAGGTGCGCACATTCCATGCGCCAAGTGAGAGAGGAACAATCTTCATTTTCTTCTTTGTGTTTCGACCGCTGGAGTAGGGTCCCCACCAGACGCGGTAAGCTGGCTAGGGAGGTTTAGAGCAGGCAATGTTTAGGGCACCTTTTCTAGCCCCTTCCTCATGCCAAGGAGGTGAGCAGTGCATTCCTGAAGAGGGCTGCTCAGTCGCTCAGGGGGCTGCCGAACTCCACTGCTGCTCTGTGTCAGTGGTGAACGACCCTAATGGCCTGAGCCGCCTGTGTGCAGGTTTGCGGCTACGGCTGCCAGTGTACCCACACCTGCCTCTTCGTCGCTTGCCTGTCGCCACAGGACTTTGGTGGGTGATGAAATGGGATGGGTGGATGACATTACATTGATAATGGTTGACTAGCTGTTAGATTGATAATGGTTGGTTAGTTGCTAGACTGATAATGGTTGGCTAGTTGTTAGATTGATAATGGGTGGCTAGCTTTTAGATTGATAACATCTTCGCTAGCCAAGGTTTCGATATGATAACCCTATCTACACCTTGGCGGATCGAACAGATGTTTTAGTGCTTTGTCCTCTATTGGATTTCATGAGTTGCCTCCTTTAGTATGTAATGCCAACTAACCAATAGCGTGTAACAGCGGTGCATTGTACATCGGCCGAAAATGGTGGAGGCAATTGACTTAAAAAGGACACTTTGTAAGTTTGACAGCGAAAGTTAAACTGCGTGCCAGAGGGAAACCATTACAAGTGTATTTGAGTGAAATGTATTTCTACAAACACGGACCAGCAGTGGAAAATTGAACAGTGTTCAAATTTGAACAACTTAATTTTGATTGGATGCGGTGCCATCGCATCCAATGAAATTCTCAGACCCGAAGCACAGAAATATCTGCTCGATATGCCAAGGTGTGGATAGGGTTATCATATCGGAACCTTGGCTAGCGAAGATGGATTGAAAACGGTTGGTTGCTAAAGTTGAACATAGGTTTCATGCTGTAAAAGGATAACATTCCCTGAATTACATATTGTCGCAACACTGAAATGTTTTTTCTGGAGATGAACTACAAGCAAAACAAAGTTGTTTATGCAAGTCAGTTTCATCCCGATTCACGAAGGAAGCTGCTGGAACGCACTTTAATGATTCACAACATACTATCATACCATGGAAAAGTTAGCATTAGCATTAAACGATCATAATTTTAAAAAAAAAACAACAACAAAACAAACACATGACCATTATTTTAACACAAAAGTAATTAGATTATTTGATATGCACCGTCAATTTCCTCAAATATCCCTGCAATTACTTGTACTATAAAACTTTAAGGAATATATTTATTACATAATAATAATAATAATAATAATAATAATAATAATAATAATAATAATAATAATGTCACGTTGTGAAGACAGCCCTCATGTACACAACTTACCTGGGGTAGAGAATGTCACCAATACATTGGCGACTGACTTTTGTTGTGCAAGATTGCAGCTTGAACCAACACTGGAGGAAACAAAGGAGCGGCTATCTTCAAAGGGACGAAGTAACTGGTAAAAACGGAAGAGGTTGTTTATTCACACCCAAGACTTGGCCTAGCAGCGGGAGAAAGAAATTTGACATGCGCGTGAGAAACTAGGCAGATGACAGTTCAAAGAGACCCCAGTATCAAATCAGGGCAGAGTTAGGGAAATATGGGCGGGGCACCTGTCCGAAGCAGACCCTTATTCTACAGGTCATACGATCACTTCAGTATTCACCAGAATTTTGACCAACGCAGAGGTCTAGTAAGTTAGAGAGTGAGTTCTAATGGCATCGGGTCACAATTAGTACTTCCAGTTCAGTACCCACGAATGTAGTTCTAGTCTATTTTTAGAACATTTTTTCCTCTCTCATTTTGGTGGTGATAGAAGAGTTTTATTGGTGCATTTTTGGTAGGGATTTAAAGGTAATTGTTTATTCTTGAGAATATGAGCTTATGGTGTGGTTGTCTGTGTGTATTTCGGCGACAGTGCACAGTGAGTAATAAGGCCTTGGTGATGATCCGGAAGTGAAATCTGTGTTCCATTGCATGGTGTTTCGTTTACAATTCAGCCTCTCAAAAAATGCAGGTCAACCCTTGACAAGAAGTTCAGCGTGAAGTCATCTTTGAAGGTATTTTAGATTAACATATGATCTGTATTGATTTTCCCACAGTGGAAATTTCAGTACTGAGAAACAAATGTAGAGAATATATAGTAAAATTAATTGTGTTCTAATAGGCGTACTCCGAATGCACGTCATTCGTAAAAGAGAGAGCGGGAATTCAGACTTGAAAAGCTTCTTAAAGAGAAGTTTTCGGTGCTGGTTTGGAGCTGTTCGGATTGGACCGAGTGCCACCCAAAGGTGACGAAGTAGGGAGAAGTTGTTATAGAGGTTACGGGACCGGATAGAATAACGGAGGCAGAAATTTGAAGGCAGACCGGTTAACGGAAGTGGCGGAAGTGGAAGGGTGAAGGAGTAGTGGAGGGACGGAAGGGGTACTGGAGTACCAGTCAAGGAAAAGGAAACATTACAGATGAGTAAAGTAGTAGGGACAGGTGGAAACACTCTCACGTTGCACATCAGATGAAGAAATTGGCAGGTTAAATAGGTCGACCGAGTGAAGAAATTGTGGAAAAATACTTGTGTTGTTTGAATATTTAGATCTGTTATTAAATTGTCATTCCTCACATTTTTTTTTTTTTTTTTTTTTTTAGCATGTTATCCACCTAGACCGTCGGCATTACTGACTGGGGGCTCGAAACTATATATCCATCTATTTAAACATTTTAAATTGTACGTCCTCCTACGATATTAGCAAAAATACCCTAGGAGACAACGTTAT
>JAECUM010063081.1:0-20698 GCA_016617855.1 Megalonaias nervosa
TATATATATATATATATATATATATATATATATGTACATATGTATATATATATTATTACGTGACAAGGTCTCGTACTCAGTAACAAAGAAAAGAGTGAAAGCCAACAAGCTTTGTATATTTTAACAAAATAATTTATTTCCCTAGTAAACAATGTAAAAATTGGAAAATAGGACTTACGGTTTGTGAATATAATCCAAAATTTAATCCTAAGAATGAAAAACACAAGTCCTATCACTAAATAGTTCTATTAGAATCCAGGTTCGAATCTCGAAGACATACAAATATGGAAGGCGATGACGTCAGATGTGGTCCATGTACGAATATCAACAATTCCTCAATTGAATCACAGTTTTTGTTTCCGAATAATTCCAGAATAAATTTCCATGAATATCTTTCAGAACTTTTTATACGAAAGTCAACTTGTTGCGTTTCCAGGAGAATAAATTATTAAATCCAAGAAACAAATGAAAAGCAAACAATCTGGCAACAAATAAACAAAAAACACCTTGTTCCTTCAAGATGTTAAAACGACTCTGACAGAAAAATATTAAGAATGCGTCTTTAAACCACAAAAACATCATTTCAAGTCTCGCGAGATGGGTCATGTGGTCTCTTACTACAAGAAATCTATCAGGTACACCAGTGTAGCCCCACTTAAGAACCAATAATAAAAAAAAAACGTTGTTTACACATGGTGATCACGCAAGCAAAGTATGGCCTTGATACTAACCAATCATTTTAACTTCCTGTTTACGAACTTCCCAACCCAAGACGAACTAGGTTAACTAAAAATAATTCTCATGTAACACGTTTTACGTCTTAGATAAACAACATTTACTAAAAGAAAATATATAATTACTGAAAAAAGAATTTCGAATCCCATGAAAATATTCATTACAATAAAAGCAATGAAACAAAAATAAAATAAAAAAGAATTTTAAAACTAAAACACAAGCAATTTAATTACATATACCTAACACTTCCCCCCATAAAGGAAAAAGAAAGATTTTTATAAAATAAAGCTTTCTTTTTACCATATGTAAATTATACATGAGGTAAACAAAATTACATGAAAATTCTTATGAATTATATAAAGTGTATATGAAATAATATTTCTATACACGGGAAAGTGCATCTGCAATCAAATTGTCTTTTCCTTTGATGTGCCTGATGTTCAGATTATACTCTTGCAAAAACAAACTCCACCTTAATAATCTTTGATTTTTATTTTTCATCTTGTCAATGAAAGTAGGGGGGTTGTGATCACTATACACAACAACCGGAGAAGGAGCTGAGCTAATGTAAACCTCGAAATGTTGTAATGCCAAAATTAATGCCAAACATTCCTTCTCGATTGTTGAGTAATTTCTTTGGTGCTTATTTAATTTCTTAGAGAAATAGCACACTGGGTGATCAACACCGTTTCTGTCTTCTTGAATCAATACTGCTCCAACCCCAAGATCACTCGCATCCACAGACAATTTAAAAGACTGATTCAAATTTGGAGCTGTTAGAACCGGCGCACTTTTGAGTATGGCTTCTAACATATCGAAAGCTTCCTGACATTTTTCGGTCCAGAGAAACTTTCGATAGTATCCGGCCATACCCAAAAATCGCATTAATTGCTTTTTACTGACAGGCACAGGAAAATCAGAGATGGCCTTCACCTTAGCATCAATAGGTTGAACTTGACCATGTCCCACAATATGTCCTAGATAAGTTACACAAGGACGGCAGAACTCACTTTTAGATAAATTGATTTTTAAATTAGCATCAGTGAGTCTTTCAAAGAATTTCCGAATCGTTGCTAGATGTCCTTTCCAGGTGTCGTTGTAGATGATGACATTATGAATATAAGCATCACAATTATCTAGACCGGAAGTAATCATGTTCATCAAGCGTTGAAACGTACTTGGGGAACCCTTCATCCCAAACGGCATTACTTTATATTGATAGAGTCCATCTGGAGTCACAAACGCCGAAATTTCTTTCGCTTTTTCCGTAAGTGGAATTTGCCAAAATCCTTTCAGAAGGTCAAATGTGGTGACGTACTTGGCATTTCCAATTTTATCAATACAATCATGGATTCTTGGTAATGGAAATGAATCTGTTTTTGTCACACTGTTCACCTTCCTATAATCAGTGCACATACGGAAAGTTTTATCCGGTTTCGGAACAAGTATGCATGGTGAACTCCAATCACTTTTGCTGGGCTCTATGAAATCGTTCTCCACCAAATACTGAATTTCCTTTTTCACGTATTCCTGTTTGAGAGAGTTCATCCTGTATGGGTGTTGTTTCACAGGTTTTGAATCTACAATTTCAACGTCATGAAAAATTTTGTTTATCCTCGTAGGAATATCTGGAAACAAGTGCTCATATTCGAATAATAACTGTTTAAGTTCATTTCTTTCTTGTTGTTGCAAATGTAAAAGTGTCTGGTCTAGATCTTTGATCATTTCCGAATTCCGAAGATTTGTTGCTCCAAGTTCAACGGTGTCCAATTGAATTTCTTCACTTAAATCCTCAGTTTGTGGGACAGGTACAACTAAATTAATTGCATGATTTACTTGGCCATCTCTTTCAATATACTCCTTTAACATGTTAATGTGGCAAAGTTGTTTTTATTTTCGCCTACCAGGAGTATTTATGATGTAATTTAAATCATTTACTTTCTTTTCAACTGTGTATGGACCATAATACTTGGCCTGAAGGGGATTTTGTGGAATGGGCAAGAGAGCTAGAACTCTATCACCAGGCTGAAAACTCCTATCCCTAGAGTTTTTATCATATCTTGATTTCATTCTGGACTGAGTAGAGCGCAGATTTGCTCTTGCAACCTCACAAGCCTTTGACAATTTGTACTTAAAATCAGAAACATAATCAAGAAGATTGAGCTCAGTATCTTCATTTGAAAGAAGTTTCTCTTTCAACAATTTCAAAGGTCCACGCACAGTATGTCCGAAAACAAGTTCAAAGGGACTGAATCCTAAAGATTCTTGAACGGACTCCCTAACAGCAAACAAAAGTAAATGAATGCTTTCATCCCAATCTTTACTAGTATCAAAGCAATATGATCGAATCATATTCTTTAAGGTCTGATGAAATCTTTCTAAGGCCCCTTGGCTCTCAGTATGATAGGCAGAATATTTAAATTGTTTAATGCCTAATTCGTGCATAGCTTGCTGGAATATTCCAGACATAAAATTTGACCCTTGATCCGATTGGACAGATTTGGGAAGGCCAAACTGAGTACAAAACTTTATTAAAGGTTTTACTATAGTTTTGGTTTTAATATTCCTCAAAGGAATTGCCTCTGGGAATCTTGTTGACGCACACATAGTGGTCAACAAATATTGGTTGCCTGACTTGGTCTTAGGTAAGGGACCAACACAATCTACCATAATTCTGCTAAATGGTTCGTCAAATGCAGGAATTGGTTGCAGATGAGCCTTAGATATCTTCTGATTGGGTTTTCCTACCATTTAACAAGTATGACAAGATCTACAAAATTTACAAACATCACTTTCGATTTTTGGCCAGTAAAAGTGAGTCAAGATCTTGTTTGTAAGTTTTATTTATCCCTAAATGACCAGCCAGAGGAGTTTCATGGGCCAAACTAAGTATTTACTGTATGTAAGATTTTGGAACTACAATCTGATAGCTCACTGACCACTCGTCATTAGCAGGTACCTTCATGAGGTCTCCATTTTCTCATAAGAATTCCATTTTTAATGAAATAACAGACAGGTACTTTATTGGCTTCAGTTTCACTAATGGCCCTCTAAAACAAATAGGAGATCGCAGGATCTTTTTCCTGTTAGACGACAAGCGATTGTCGTTTATCACCCTGATTAGATAAAAGAGAAAGAGTATTTAAAAGACGATCATTGTGATCAATACCACCTGACTGATCCAAATTAGAAGTGAAAGTGACCTCATCAAAAGCCTGACCAATACATGTGTCAGCTAAAGGAATATTTTCCTTATCAAAATCATTTTCAAGAGCTTTCTTTGACATAGCTCTGGTAACTGCACAAGCTGGGAATAAATCAGGGATTTCTTTTTCAATAGGATCAACTTTCTGATCCAAAGAAGGTTTGTCAGTTACAAGTGGATTAACCACAACCTTGTCTCCAGCTAAGTTATTGCCTAGCAACAAATGAATGCCCTTAACGGGTAAGGGTAAAGTAGGCACTATACCGACTATCACAGGTCCTGAAACTAAGTCTGATGACAAATTTACAGAATGGAGAGGAACATTAACAAAGCCGCACTCTACTCCTTGAATGAGAACACTCTCATTAGAACAGGACTTCTCAGAAGAAGGCCAAATACCTGACACTAAAAGACTCTGAGAAGCTCCTGTATCCCTTAAAATTTTAATAGGGATTGGATTGGCCGAATCACCCAAGAGTGATATAGAACCTTTCGACATGAATGGTTCATAATTCTCCATAATAAAATTAGACTGGGGTTTATTAGACCCAACAGATGTATTGCTTTCAATACATGACCGTGACCTTGACCTCTTAGAAATAAGAGCATTTGGGATAGTTCTATCTTGATTCTGATGCCTATATTTCAACTTGAAGCAATCAGAAATGACGTGTCCTTTTTTCTTGCAATAGGTACACGTAGGCAGAGACAAGGATTTTGAAATAAGTTTATCAGAAGCTTGATTTTTAGAAGTTGTGCCAGATTGAATTTTAGGAGGAGTTGTATTAGGCTGAAATACCTTTCTACCAGTAGACTGCTGAGTGAATGATTTGCCTACAACAGGAACATTATGAGTTAAAGAATACTCATCGGCAGCAAGAGCAGCATTTTCCAAGGTTTCGATCTTATGCTCTTCAAGATGAGTTTTAATGTCATAATGGATACAGTTTTTGAACTCTTCAAGTAATGCAAGTTGTTTAAGACTTTCATAATCATGTTCAACTTTTTTGGCTAAGCACCATCTGTCAAATAACTGCTGTTTTTCTCTTGCAAATTGAACATGAGTCTGTCCAGCTTCTTTTTTTTATAGTTTCTGAATGTTTGCCGATAAGCCTCAGGGACTAACGCATAACCCCTTAAGATGCACTCCTTAACCAAATCATTCCGTTTCATCCTTCTCTCTTTGTAATTACATCTGTCTCTCTCTCTCCTCTTTCTCAAATTGTAATTGCTTATCTTTCTTTCTCTCCTGTCTCTCTTTCTCCTCTTTTTCAAATTGTAATTGTCTCTCTTTCTCCTCTTTTTCAAATTGTAATTGTTTATCTTTCTCCCTCTCCTGTCTCTCTCTTCTTTTCTTCAAATTTCAATTGCAAGTGCATCTCCTCAAATTGCAACTGCATTTATTCTTTCTCTTTCTGAAGCTCGAGCTTCCTTAACTCTACTTTCATTTTGTATTTCATTTTTAATTCCATTACTTTAATGTCAGTGTCTGTCATAGACTTACTGACTGATGCCAAAACACTTTAATCAAAAATATTTTTCCCCACCAAGTATTGGATCAAAATATTTTTAATTTCTTGTTTCGTTAAGGAAGATTTTGCTTCAGAAAGATCGTACTTTCTGGCAAGTTCAAGCAACTCATCTTTTTTTTAGACTATCCAACTGCTTCAGAGTTGGATTAGAAAGAAAAGTTTCCACTGTTAATGACATTGTGAAAAAAAGCCTGTTGTTTTCACTTAAAATTTCAAATAAAAATGTAAAATAGTACTTGGGATTTAAAGACTAAGGGAATTTAAATTTCAAAAAACAATTTTCTGAAATATTTAACCAAAATTCATATATCCCACGGACGAGCGACCCAATTTTCTTTGTTACGTGACAAGGGCTCGTACTCAGTAACAAAGAAAAGAGTGAAAGCCAACAAGCTTTGTATATTTTAACAAAATAATTTATTTCCCTAGGAAACAATGTAAAATTGGAAAATAGGACTTTCGGTTTGTGAATATAATCCATGTATATATATATATATATATATAATCTTTCGATTTCGAAGATGACTTTGTCATCTCTAACTGGTTTCGATTTTGAGAGCACGTGAGTGCCTGATTAGGGTAATTCCTACTCTGAACTGTTTCTGGCACAGTGTACAGGACATACCTCTTGCGGTTGCTTGATCAACAGAGGACGTGCTGTAGTTGTGAGATTTATGATGCTCGGGCTGCCTCTGTAATTCTCCTCAGCTCATAGTCTGTAACTCCAGTATGGATGAGACTGCACTAGTTGGACGATGCTGTGCAAGTTCTTATCAAGATTCAAGGTCAATGATGAAATGTTTGAAGGATAACTTGAGGTAGATTTTGAAGCATATGTTCGGACTTCACAGAGATCGCGTTCCCTGTTTCAGCATATTTGATCATGAACTGCTAACTTATCATCATCGATTTCCTTAGGCAGCCTATGTGAAATGGTTAACATATTTGGTATGGCGTCCGTACATCATCCAGGTTTTACATGCATATAGTAGGATCGGAAACGCAATGGATCTGTAGACATTCAGTTTTCTTCGCAGACTGATGCCTGTGCGCCGAAACATTTTTGAGCAATTCTGGCGTTGATTTCGTTATTGAAGTGAACTGTACGTTATAGCGTACTGCAGAGTAGTTGAAGTTGTCCACTATCTGGAGAGCTTGGTAATTCAGTGTGATGGCAAGTTTTACATACGGCTTATCTGGTGCAGGCTGGTGCATCACCTCTATCTTTTTGATGCTGATTGTAAGACTAGAATTATCATACGCTGACGAGAATTGGTCTGTACTCTGTTTCATGCCAGAATCGGATTTGGCATTCAGGAAACGGTCGTCAGAAAACAGGAGATCACCACCAATCAGTTCCTGTAACTTTGTTTTCCCCCGTGGTCTTCTCATACTGAAACGCTTGCCATCATCCTGTTTCTGACGTCGATCCCAGTGTCACAGATACGGAAGGCGCGCGTAAGCATGGCGGAGAACATGATACTAAAGAGGGTCGGGGCCAACATGCAGCCTTAGCTGACTCCATTGGTGAATGGAATGGTTCAGATGACTTAATGACGCCCATGACGCGAACGATCATGCCACCATAGAATTGCTAAACCATTAGGTTGAATTTCTCTGGGCAACCAATTATTGCCTTGATCTTCCATGGACTACCACGATAGACCGTGTCCAAGTCTTTTGTCAGGTCAAAGAAAGTCGTGTACAGTTTGCTGTGCTGTTTTTGGCATTTCTCCTGAAGCCATGCTGACTCTCAGGCAGGAGCCCTTTATGGATGTGATGAACAAGGCAATTCAGCAGAATTCTGGGTAGGATTTTGCCGGCTATTGACAGCAGTGAGATGCCCCGATGGTTGTCGCAGGAATGTTTCTTGTCTTTCCGCTCGTACAAATGGATGATGGCTGCACTCTTTTTCTCATGGGTTATAGTTTGCTGACTCCACATTCACTTGGAAAAGTTGAGTTAGTTTCTGGGCCATGTATGAACCTCGGTTTCGTAGACTTCTGCTGGTATAGCTTCTGTTCCAGGTGCTTTGCAATTGGACAGCAGGTCAGTTGCATTCTCAGTTCAAGCAACGTCGGGGATTTAGCAAGAGATATTGCTGTTTCCACTTCGGGCAGTCAGTCAGTTACATCCTTACTGATATTGATTGTTGACTGAAGATCTTGTTGAAGTGTTCTGTGATTCTTTGTAGCATCTTTTCGGTATCAGTGAGCAGTGTGGTGCCGTCGGAATTCAGCATTAGAAATGTTCCTGATGACGGCTGCCAAAAGATTGTCTTAAAAGCATCTGAAGTTATTCGTGTCATTTCTGTCTGCGTAGGACTGACTCACATCTGTTTAGCTGCTCAGTCATATCTCATGCAAATCTCTGAGTTTGCATTGGACAGGACAGTCCTCTTTATGTTGTGGAAGGCTGCCTTCATAGATGGAGAAGTGCGATCTTTTAAACAGGCCTTTTCGATCCGATGTTTCTTGTGTAGCACACTCCGTATATCATCACCGTTCTCATCAAATCTGTCCTGATGTTTACATCTAGTGGAAGCAAGGATTTAAGATGCAGGTGAGTACACCGAGTTCTGAAGGATGTCCAGTTTTCCTCGACCTCCTGGAAATTCGCATCAATCGTTACTAGTTGGCTGCACAGTTCTTTAGCGAGCGTGTATTTCATATTCTCCTGTTTCAATTTGGAGACACTTCTTTCTTTGTGTGCTTTATTTGCATTGTGGTCGTCAGCTGGGGTGACTCCGGCAATCAAAATTAGAGTCTATGAGTCTGTGGTAATTCCATCATTCTCCACTTCTCACAGCCTTCGTCACTGGGAGATCCTGCTTGTCTCTTCTCCTGACGATGACGTAGTCAATGTACTAACAGTATTTGGGGCGCGGATGTCTTGTCGCTTTTTGGCAAGCGGAAGACAGTGTTGTTGATTGGGTTTCCGTGTACAGCGCATTTCATAAGTAGGAGCAGACCATTGTAGCTACTTTTGCCAACCATTTATGCCGATGACGCCTGATCATGTCTGGTTATATGCATCAACTTTAGCATTGAAGTCACTAAGATGATGCGTTTGTCTTCCTCTGGGTCTTCTGCAATAAGAGAATCAAACTCTTCATAAAGTTTATCCTTGATCTCATCTGAGTTGGTCATGGTGGGTATATAGGCGTTGATGATCGCTGCATGTCTTTATCCAGACATTTTGAGTTTCGTTTGCATGAGTGTCTTTAACGCCCTTTGGTAGATTCATGAGCTTGCTGAGAAGCTGTGATTTCATGGCAAACGAACACAAGCTTCAAAGTCACTCTTCATTACTTTGTCAAATGCTGCAATTGAAGAGTGTAATTATTTAAATTCAGTAAAATATCAATTTTGCTGACTAATTAACTCATTTTATTATGATTTAAATGAGCGAATTGTGTCATTTTAGCTGTCTGCTGATAAAATGGTAAAGACGCTGAGATAAAATGATTGTGAGAGAGCAAAGATACACACTGCCATTCAACATGGTTATTATTACATAAAACAAAGCAAGAACAACAACATAACTATTCTGGCAAGGCCTACATACTTACTTATGTTAAATGAGAGATCTCAGGCCTACTGGCGTATTTCATTTGAATGCTTTTTCATTTTTTAAAAAGACATTTACACCCTGAATTCATCAAGGATGACTTATGACTGGGAATTTCCGTTCGTTGACTTTTGCTTGTGACTGTTCTGCAAAAATCTTCAAAAGGTAAATAAACCAATTAATGAATTAGAGTCCAGGGAGGGGCATTATTGGTGACATTTACAGAATTATAGATATGACAAACCACTGTATGTATCATGACTCATAATATTTCATTCTTATTATTCAAGTAATCCACGCTCCCATTTTCCATAACCAAAATAAAAATTTGTTTATTAAATAAAATTAATTTCGAAATTATACCCTATTAATACATAATATACACAACCTGCCAATCCGGTTCTTAATTATACACTCAGACATAGCGATAACAGAAGATTTTAAGGGACCAACCATTTATTTTAGGTGGGGTGGTGGTGGCTAAATTTCTGGCCCTCAAATAACTTAAGAAAACATGCTTGCTCTTATTGGTAGAAAAAGGAAACTAATTTGTCTGTTATATTAGTTTTAAAAAATTAATAATTTTGGGGTAGATGAATATTCTGGTTCGAAATAAAAACACCGCCCCGCCCCATGAAAGAAAGTGGTCTGTCAGTAATCAAACTGAATTATCTCAAGTGTAATATTACTCAATATAATTAGTATGCATATTTTCTCCCTCTATCAGAAAATCTCCCTCTTATACACATCTAAAGGCTGTCTGTTGCCTTATTTTTGTAGTCATTTCTAGGTACCACTCCCAACCAATCTTCATAAACAGGATGTTGTACACGTGACACATTATTTGTTGAAAACGGTTGGCTAAAAGTCAAAGGCAATGTGTATAGATACAACGGTACCAATTGTACAACCCCAGGTGGGCAGAGCTTAAGGTGTAGGGAACATTGTATTCAGAAATAAACAACAAAACTAGCTGTGATTGGTGCGTTATGTAAGAGTTGTACTTTCTGTTAGGCTTAAAAAAGTTGAGCCGCTTGGCAACATGTGAGATTATGTTAATTCATATCTAGATCACATTTTGTATTTTTATGATTTTTTTTAAAGTGTGGTACACATGACTGAAAATGTGTCTGGTGTGACTAGATAACTCTTGCCCCTGTCTAGTTCCAGCATAGTTATCTCTCTTAAATGCAATGGAGTACCTGGTTCTGTCCTTGTCAAATTGACAATCTAACATTGTTCTCTATGACAGTGTGTGACATGCATGCTGAGGTAGGATAGAAAGTATATTTATTTCACAAAACATTAGCATTGAGGTCTATGGAAAAACAATTGGTACCGTGATACCTATAGGGAAGAACAGCCTCACAGTGTATCCATAGAAACGCATTCATGTGGGCGGCATTTATGAACTGTACTAATTTCACGTAGGAAAACAAATGGATGCTGAACATTTCTGGTGAAATATTGACAGTCTTTTAAGAATAAAGAGTATGAAATCTTAAGAAAATAGCACAAGTTGACTTTGGATGGGGGCTTTTGATAACTATAGCTATGACAGATATAGACTTGTATTGCCTGATGGCTTTATGTCTGTGTAGTCAGCTCCAAGATTGGCGTACATGCAACAAAATAAGTTATGTAAACATAATATAGTTGATTTTTGGCCAAATATTGACTATTTGACCTGCAAAACATGATAAATCATGTATAAAACCCAACTATCTTGTTTTTGTAAGGCATGCCATAAATCAGGATAGAGATCACTCTAGGTTTACTTGTAGATAGATCACTTGAATCATATAGGATATTCTGGTATGAATAATTTTAGGTAATTTATTAAAGATATTGTATTCCTTCCCACTTTGATTTTAATTGTCCTGCACTAATTGTCCATTTTTGTACACTTTCCTGCCTTGAAATTGTTCATGCAGTTTATTTAGATAAGTTCTCTTGCATTCACTTTTGTTGAAGTAGCAGGGAATACCAACAGAGAAGAGGAGTTTCTTTAAGTCAGCATTTCTTATTGACACTTGTATAAGCCCAGTCATAACCTACTATTGACTTTCAATTAATTCTATTTATTTCTGTCCAGCTGTTCTTGTGGAATTTCCATATTAGGTCAAACATTACTGAGTGATAACCATATTAGTCGCATATTGCCCATTCCTTCCATTCAAGTCCACACTGTTCTTCAAACTTTGCATCCCATCACAAGAATCCAAATTGGCATGGGATCATATCGGCATGTTTATGGAAGGCTGCACTCCACATGCCGGCATTGCAGAGAACATGAACTATGTAAAATAAAACAGCTACCTCATCTGAGAAAACAAAATTGTATCACTCTTGAACTCTCCACTGCATACAGAAGCCTGAATTTTAGGTTCTCACTTATCAATAATGTATTTTTGGATAATTTAATTGCATTGAAGTTAATACATGTGTTCACGAACTCATCTATATTACATGGATAATATACTGCAGGAAATAAAAATACCACACATTATGTATATCATTCAGTTATCTCCCTTACACCAGACATAACATTTCAAGAAATAAAAACTCACATTTTCAGTGATTGGTTATGAAAATAAAGAGAAGATTTGTGAAGTATTATATTAGCCCTCAATCTTGATACAAATGTAAGTAGAAGCAATTGAATAATTTCTCACAGTAAAGTTTACAAGTTTAAAAACTGATAAAGTATGTTTTGTTTGGTTTAGGAATTTTTCTGCCTAACTGAAGCCCATTATTGTTAATTTCTTATGTAGAAGAAATGTAAATTACATGCATCTATATTATCTGAATTATTCACCCTTTTATATTAGATGGGAATGCACACCACTTCACCTGAATTTTGGTGCCTGTAAGGGATGTTATAGCACAGGTGCCTTCGGACTGTCCTCGGACCTATGGGGCACTGCCTCCATATATTTATCCAAGGTAAGGTCATCAAACTTTCACTTCTCATTTTTCTCATTGCTACAGTTTGTCTCCTTTAATTTCCTTATCCTTTTAGATACACACCTCCTGTTTTCAGCTCCATTTGACTCACTATGCTTATTGTTTATCTTTGGCATTTTTCTGTATTTTATTCCCCAAATTTCGCCCCAAATCCAACATAACCATTCAGAAGCTGTGATCTACTATATTTGGTGACAGATTGGCTTATTGCATCAATTTTATTCACTACAGAAAGGAGGGAAGCTTTCTATTTGTTACAAAGAGGATGGGTAGGTTGACCTTTGTGTGAGGACTAGGGGTTAGTGACCTCATGTATCTGCAAACAGTGTAAAGTGTTGAAAGCTTATACTTTATGATAAGATTGGGACATGTCCAGCTGTCTCTGATGTTAAGTTCTGCATCTACCAAACAAATATAAAATCCTTTATTTTAGGTGAATTGTACTTTTTGAAGTAGAAGAGGTACATACTGTTTGGTACATTGACCTTTGACCTAGTTATTACATAATATAATATAATGTGATTTATCCCATATCACCCATGTGAAGTTCAATAAGTGCTGATATGAATAAAACACAACTCATAGTTAAAACAAGTAATTTTATTCCCAGAATGTAGTTCGGTAGTAAAGCACAAATATGAAAACAGCAGCTGAAATAGTTCAAAGACAATTACATACGCATTAATATAAGACACAGCTTGGTACCTCATAAAATTGTTTTTGACAAGCGAGACTAAGTACACTTGTTACTTGTACAGTTCCAAGTTATATCACAGATTATTGAAGAAATTAAGGTTGGCTATAGGTATAATGGTACCAATTATACAACCCCAGGTGGACAATCTAACATTGTTCTCTATACCAGTGTGTGACATGCATGCTGAGGTAGGATAGAAAGTATATTTATTTCACAAAACATAGCATTGAGGCTATGGAAAAACAATTGGTACCGTGATACCTATAAACATCCTTTGAAACGATAATGTGTGCTTTCAAACAAACAAAACCAGTCCGAAACTATTGACAAAGGATACAAATTTCCATAACTGGGGAAAAATAGTCAATAAGGGCTCAAAATTTGCAAAGAGGAAATGAGAGTACATTATGAAAAATACAAGGGACGTTTCTAAAGTTTCTTGATGACTCACCTTGGAGACTCCTAATTTGTTAGGAGTAATCTGTTGAACTAACATCATAGACACTGATCTTCCGGCGAATGTTCCGACGTCAGATCAGGGTCTATGATATTTGCAGCTGGAATGGACTTATAAATGAGCATACACGGCATATTTCAGAAATATTATGGTAATGTTATTTGCTTTTTGAGCTTTGCGCCGGACACATGTTGGGTCCAATAATTACGGAAAATGAAAACATTTTATCAGGCTTTTGACAGTTTGTTAAGGTCTGTTACAGTGATCTTAACTGTTAGATATAATATCAGAGATCTGGCATTGTTTAGCTTGAAGTTGAGAAAAACAAATTACTGTAGCCATGAAAGATTAGATTCCCAGATATGGAAATCTTATGAAAATTACTAACTGGATAATTTATTGTCTGTACTAAGCTAGTCACATTGATTTTTAAGTCTTAAGAGGGTTGACTTGGCATCACACAGATGAATTCTTAAAATCTTAATGCCACAAATTCTGAAATCATTATATTCCTTGCTATAGCGTAACCTGTCGTTTTGTCATGATTATATTTTCCTACTTATAGGGAATCTCAAATGGGTGAAGATTTAATATTGAATTTATGAAACGAGTTGAATAATGTCCAAGGCTCGCAAAAGCTGGACATTATTTAATAAGTTTCATAAATTTAATATTAAATCATTTCCCATTTGAGATTCTTTTTATCACATAGTTTTATTTCAGTAGAAATTATTTAGATAGAAAGAAGAACGAATAATATCGTTATCCTGACAGACGCTGTACCCTTCATTTGTTGTGCGTAAAAATAGTCCCAAACAAAGCTGAAATAGTGAAAGTATATTATACATTTTGTATAACTATAAATCAAAGAATAAGCGTCCATCCAAATAGAACATTTTACAAAAGACAAAACATTTCTCAACACAAAATATCCAATGCGTGTGATGTCACATTGTTTGATACGGTGCACAGTACCGGTTTGGGTTGGCCTACATCACATCAAAACGAAAATTTACATTGTTGCGACATTTTTGTGAAAAGAAAATTATTATATGCTCATTTGTTTCTTTGTTAACTTTACATTGTCAGAATTGTGCAATATTTTCCGATACTGAACTCACATTCAACTTCATATTGAACTCACGTGTGCCCAAAAATGAATCAGGAACTACTTTGTAAACAAATCATGTACACTCTCGTAGTAGACGCTTTAAGTTTTTGGTTGATTAAATTTGTTTCTGAATGAACTAAAGCAGATGTTTCGTGGACTGCCACATACCAGCTGCTTTGGCACATTCCGCGTTAACTTTTTTGATACAATGTTTCGGATTTAGGTTAGCTAAAGATGCCAGACAGGGTCCTTACAAATAACATGCAAGTGACAAGGCATAAACTGTTTTCTTTAGCTGGTAACAAGAATGGCAAAAAATATACTTACAGTTTTACATCCTGAATTTCCTCAAAATGTACTTTCTGCAAATCCGAATTACATGAGCCGTGTCATGGGTTCTCATGCTTGATTACACATTTCGAAATTGTACTGTAATTTCGACTACATTCCAAGTGCAGTTACATCCTCCTTACTGCACTCAAAATGAAATAAACATATTCCATACCGTCTTTTTGATAATTGCAACTGAAGACTTCATATTTTTCACACACTATGATCCAAACATTCAATGACAGAACAGAAACACACTTGCGGATGTCAGCACGCTTCTCCCTCTCTGCTTCAATCCGATGTATTTCATGTAGAATTGGCACAGATAAATCCAGTCCATAATCACGAAATTTTGTAGAATCGACAAAAGTACCAGAATCTATTCATTCCAGAACAAATGGAAAAGTTGTTGCAATGCGCATTTATTCACAATATGACTCCAAATTTCAATTTTATGTAGACCAAAACACCATTTTCTTTCGAAAGTGATGTCTAGCGCGCGACTAAGTTCAAATTTATCTGGGCGGAGTTATGTGCGCATTAATAATGTTGTTGTGTAATGACGAATCTGCGCTTGTGTATTTAGTTTGGAATACGGCATACATTCAGTTACTTTGTTTCTTGTAGTGTATTTTTGTTTATATAATTAAGCCTTAGGTAGAATAAGAAAATGAGCATATAATAAAAAGGTTACTGCATTTGTATGGGAAAATACGAACTCGTTTTGTCGGATGGATATACTGCAGTCCCAAGGTCGTGCAGTATTTCCATCCGAAAAACTCGTTTATATTTTCTCATACAAATGCAGTAACCTATAATCACTGGATGCAGAGATACACGTATCTACTGTAATGTATTTGTGACCGGATATTTGCAGTATTTGATTTGGAACATTAGATTGTACAGAAGACGTAAACAAATCTCTTTTTGAGTCGGACTTGCATCAAATATTTACCGCGTAAATATGCTGTGGTTGGATCAGTTCTGTCAGTTTGGGAGACCGGTTTATGTCTACATTCTTCTGTGAACAAAGGTGAGTTTATTTACTTCAGTAAGTTCACATTTAAACCAAGCTTATATATAGGGTGGATTCCATACTACAGATATACCGCCCATCCATCCCCACCCCCACCCTTGTTAACATCTAAGCAATACCGGTAGTTTTACTTGTTGTTATTGTTCTTGTCTTGGGGGTTTTGCCTTTTTTTCATATTATGATATGTTATACATGACATAACAAACCCCTGTGGGGGTAAATTGGCAATATTGAAACAGACGAGACCATTTTTTCCCAATTCCCTTTCGCAAGTCGAATCAAAAAATGTCGGCCAAAATTGTTTAGTGAAAACAAAAAATTCCAGAAGGGGTTAAAAAGTTTTCCCCCGATCGCAGCCTCTCAGTAGAGAGAATACTGCACAATAATTTCATGGGCTTATTTGGACCAATCAGAATCACATAAAGTAATATGTTCTCATGTATAATATCAAAAATATTAAACTGCACATACTATAGGCAAAGTGTACTGACTATGTGATAAATATTTTTATGCATATTTTTATGAAACCAAGATTTTAGTGTTCAAGTTGACAGGCTGAGAACGCATACTGAAAGTATCAGAGAATGTTTTTGTATTAGTATAATTTTAATGTCCATTGCGATTCATTACCTTTAATTTATATTCCAAACGGAGTTTCAATACATTTTTTCCTCAATAAAAGTAGACGCATTTTGACATATTAAAATATTTGTGACATCTATGACTATATATTGATCACAAAATAGATGCACAGTCATTGTTGAGTAATCCTAGTTTTCATAGTGCGCAGCAAAATAAAGCTATAAAGAAATGCATCAAGTTCAGTATAAGCGAAACAAATAAGAAGACGCATTTAATATATTTGCACAAATCCTTAACTATCGTAACTTTATAATTCTGAGTAGATACATGGTGAATAAAATATATCGTTTGACATTTCTTTTTCGGTTGGTGACGTTGAAATGTTGCTATGAATATTGTCCTTAAACAGTTTCATAACACTCCCGATCTGCAAGGAAATATTGTCTACCAAATCGAATCTAAATAGATAAACAAAAACTAAAGCTGTTAAATAAACAAATAAACAAGGAGTTATTAAATTAGGAAAATTATATATTTGATATGCATTAAAACGAACGTTAGAAATGTAATCACGAAACAATGATGCCACACCACTGTGTCTGAAATTGACATAACAGCAACATTTAACTAAGGTTTGACGAACGGATAGAGATGGTTACGCACGTTCGAATGGTCAATACAAATATTATACATTCTCTCTCTCTATAGGAGATAAAAGAAAGACTAACGATATATATAGGTGAGGTATATATATATATATATATATATATATATATATATATATATATATATATATAAGTTATATATATATATGTATGTATATATATATATATATATATATATATAATTGTAACATTTATTTTTACTTGTCGTCAAAATGTTTGAAGGATTGTTAATTGTTTTAGCGAGTACTGCAGCTTGATGTGCGGGTTCAGGTCAGTACTGAATCATTTACTTAAATTTATTTATGTTACAGCATGAATCCACTGTCACCATTGAACCTTTGATTTGACGAAGACATCAGATGACTGAATCAGTCTCTCTTTTCTAATAGGAATATTCTTATTTGACAATGTTTTTAACTTTTCAACTTCATGCACAAACAATAGAGAAAGTTAGCCCGAAGCTTTCGTCCTCACACTAAGGACTTCATCAGCAGACTGATTTAATTACTACTGAATGTTGACATCGTTGGATGGAATGTTGAGCGATGTTAACAGATTGTCCCAGATATGTGGCAGGTTGTAATGGCCCACGTCCCTGTTCTGCGTCGGTTTGTGCGCACCAATGAATATTCTTGTTGAAAAAAAACATTGTATACCTCCTGCATATTTTCCAATGAAACTGCTGCACACAATCCAAATAATTTCACGATAATGGTTTTATTGATATGTATATTTACTTGAGCCATAAAGTTATGTTTCTGTAAATAGGAATTCATTAGATTTAAGGTTTACGCACATGATCAAGTTGTCTTATCGGGCAAGTACAATTATCAAATGCGTAGAATTCCCATTAATTCCAAATAAAAAGTGAATTTTATTTAAGATCTAAGCTAATTTATGAACCTTCAAGAACAGGTCCTTTCATACAGCCGTAAGATGGATCGTAAGTTTCCCAAAGATTCGGATATAAATATTTAAAGGATTTGCTTAATCTAGCGTATCGAAAATTAGATACTTTGGCTGAAATTATCAAAATGAAAGATATAGGATGCAATATGTTGCAAAATATTTAAGACGCACATGCAGGCAAATACACATTGATCCATATTATTACAAGAGTGATATATGTTCTTTTGAAAAATCATATCGTACTTTGGACACATTTTACATGAAATGGATTGCAAAGTGCTCCAAACAGTTGTGACAGAGTTACAAATGCTATTGTTTAAATTGTGTTCAAAATTGCAATTGGTATATTAAAGTATTTAGATGATTTTGCATGTACACACACTCCAACATATGCAGAATTAGTTTATAGAACATTTGAGTCAATGTTAGACAAATAAAACGAGAATGCTCTAGAAAACACATGTCCGCCTTGTACTCTAATGATTTTTGTGGTGGTTTTGTGGAAGACAATTATAAGTACTTTGGAAATTACATGGGACACATTACAGAAAATCAAGTAGTTGATAGATTGATGATTTTGTAAAGACATACTTACCCTAAAGGAAATACAGTTACTACTTGGGTAATTAAAGTTTGTACAGTTATCAGACACTGAAATATTTGTCTAGACACCTGAACTGGCTGAGGGTGCTCAGTACTTTGTCTCAACAAAACGCGTCAATTTTGACGAGGTAGGAAATCAGGCTTAATTTTGTGGTGCATTATTCTTACCGTTATATAATGGTATGTGTTCACTGACAATCAAAGAGTGACTACCCCTTCATCAAGTTGTTTAATCAGAATCTTGTTTGTCAGGATATAAACGTTTTCACATCGCCAGTTGTTTTTTTTTTTTTTTTTTCATGTAAAATTTCCAGTTCATTCAGGATATGAAAGTAAACATTCACTGCCTTGACATGGTTGCAATGGTCGTTTGTTTGAGACTTTGGAATCATACATTCGCTGGGAAAGCATCATCATTATCGTGATAATTAAACAGCCGTTATTGCATTAAATTCAGGAAAATCTAGCTGTTTCTTCCTTTAAGTAGGCTTGAGATAAATTTGCTATTTAGTAGTACAGTTTGAAATTAAAATTAGAAATAGCACATCAAAGGTATAATTAATTATCTGGCTAAATATCTTTCTGGGTCCGCGCCATTTTCGGTTTCCTGTCAAAACTTGATTGAAACATGTGGAGGAATTCCGATCAGTATAAGACAGAAGTAAGCTTCTGACGTTGTATGAAATTGTTTGAAGCTAAGCTGGCGAAAAGACCAACGTCGTCGGAAACAACTTGTCTAACAAGCATGCCTGACTTCGTTTTATCTTCGACATGAAAACTAGCAGCAGAGAAGTTTCCATTCTGTAAATAAATAAATAAATAAATAAATAAATAAATAAATAACAAATATAGGACTAAAGTTCTATGAAACACACACGACAGGGAAGCCTACAGAATTTCATGTAATAAGTGTGCTTGAGTTACTTCGCAGTTTTCTCCAATCTCAAGGAGCTATGCTTTAAAGTTGAATTAGTTTCTACACGTCTGAATGCATTTATTTATGGTCCATAAGTTGTTACGGCCATAGTCAACAATGGGCTCCAAATTTCATTCGACATAATTCAAATAAAATCTGTACTGTTTTAGTAAATGTTTACGAATGGACGACAACAGTAGCAACAGCAGAATAATGATCGCACCTGAAAAGTCTGACTGAATCTGTATTTCTTGTACATGGATTTTAAAACGCTAGGAGTCATTTTTCGATGAAAACTTTTATATACTGCAGAGAAAGCCAAATGAAAGAGAAACGACATGAAGCCAGTTTTCAAAGCTCATTAATGTCTTCTTCTCTCTATAAAGCATTGTTACATAGTACCTTATCGACTATAGCATTTTCGTATTCAAAGCATGTTTTCGGATTTCTATTTTACATAAGTGTTGCAAACAGGAAAGTTAAGACATGATTTGATATATTAACTTCAGTATATTTGTATAGGCTTACCCAATAGGTAGAGTAATATGTTATCGTCTAAGTAGAAAGTTTCTAAACAATATTACTCCTTATCGAGTTAATTTGTATCACTTTAATATCAGCCTTAAAAAGTTGTTCTACATTTTGTCTCCGTATTTAGCTTTGGAAGCATAGTGTCCTTGGTATATATATATATATATATATATATATATATATATATATATATAGAGAGAGAGAGAGAGAGAGAGAGAGAGAGAGAGAGAGAGAGAGAGAGAGAGAGAGAGAGAGAGAGAGATGGACCAATAATTTAAGGTAGTTCTTTTATATTAACTATCATGTCAGGTATGAACTGTAGTGTCAACGATTTGGTGAAGATATCTTTTAAACAGTGCGAGAAGCCGCACAACAACCAACATGAATGCACGCACCAGCATTTAGTCTATTTAATTTCTTTTTTTTTGAAACCCGATGATATGAAACAAATTCCTTTGCATGAAGAGAGTGTTTTAAAATTGTAGTCGCTTCGAATCGGTATGCTCTATTGACTTAGTAAGTGGTGAATAAGGTGGTACGTGAAGATTATGAAAAAAGCAATTAGGAAAATGAAATGAAAAAAGAAATCACCAAGGTAGAGGGTATATAAAGCTAAATTCACTGTTGTTTCCTTATTACTAGATCTCCGCATGTCAATACTTCAAGAATAAGCTGGTTGTTGAAACAAGTTTTGTTTACGATACATAATAAAGGATGTACTTCAATTACTTCAATATCTACAAATTTCGTGTTTTCAGATAACGAGAAGACATTTGACAAGTCTTTCCTAACAGATGCGCATATACAGAATGCAAATATCAAGGAGAAAATAAAATAAAGTATATGTATGTA
>JAECUM010063082.1:0-14821 GCA_016617855.1 Megalonaias nervosa
TATTCACTGTACCCCCTAAGCAAACGTTACTATTCTATTCTTTAGGAGTCTAATAATTGTAAGTCATACAGATATTGTAATAAAAGCTGTTCAATATTTTGTAATCAAAACGTCATTACGTGATTCCTGTGAGAGACGATTTCTCTTTCGCTGTCACAACGTTACGTGAAAATTTATATTCTTTAATCTCTATTTTTATGCAGAATCTTCATTCTACATATCGCCTGGCCATGACCTCACTGACTTCTACAAGAGGTCATAATGTTAAGTCTTAGAGTCATCCGTTAAAATGGCATCTGCATAATTCTAAAGAAAATTAAATTGCATTTGTTCTCAAAATGATGTTAAAAAATATTAAACTTTTGGTTCGATGAATATGCAGTTGTATGAACCAGAAAACGTATCATATTGACCTGAGTTTCGCATCGGTCCGTATATTTATTGGTTTATAAAACTTCGAATTTCTCATCAACAAATATCCATAACTGTATAGTATTAACTTTCTTGTTTTATCACGCCTAATTGATTAAAACAGCGGAAACTACCAATTGTTTACAGAGATTGCCGAATAATTTTTTCATTTAAAAAAGCGGATTTTTAAGTCTAATTAAACATTTTTATGGCGTGCTTACATAACAAATGCGGTTTATATGACTATAATAATATCACACGTTTGTACAATATAGTTGGCCAGGTACCTTTACTATAAGCACACAAACAAGTAAAAATATATCACTAGATGTATAAGCTTTCCCGAGTTTTCTTTTAATTAAAATTTTAATATATTTTATTCATGTTCACATACAAACACAAATAATTCCATTTATAACGGAGTTAAATTTGACAATATGAAACTGTGAAATGACGGAGAGAGCGAACTCTTCACATCCTTGCCCAATGTGTCTGCTACAAAATGTAGTAATGTACCTGTTACTATTCTCAGTCCTCATTGCTAACTGATAACCTGCTTCTTTACTTTTTGGAGTTTCTAGTTTCATTTATATTGATTAAATATTTGTAAGCCACACTTATGATTTAAACATGAAAGGTGAGTTAAATGAAGAAAGTAGAACACTACAGACACAGCATGGTTAGCTTCATGAACAGAAAGCATTCAGCCATTCTGTAACTGGTGTTTATTGAAGCGAGTAGGGAATACAGACGGAACCAACAAAGATAATTCAAAAAGTTTAATATATTTATAGTTGATCCAAGTCTTTATTATATTTTAATTAACATTGATACTGACCAGACGATTGCTTTTATGGTCCATCTATCTTTTTACCCTGTCCGTTGGACGCTTGCATGTAATTTGTACCATCATTCATAGTCGTCGCTTGACAGACGAAAATCCGCTAAGCTCGTTATTAGCTTGCGACAATTGTTCAGAGAGACAGAGAGAGAGAGAGAGAGGGGGGATATCATATTATTATTTTTCTTATTATCCATCCCTATGATTCTCTATTGATCGATTAGTCTGCTGCCTGACCAACCAACACAGTGAGAGAAAGAGATAGAGCGAAAGCTGCCATCGGAAATTTTAATATTTAAGATAGAGCCAAGATAGGTTATCTCAACCACCAAAAAAAGATAAAGACCTCACCCCCAAACAAGCAAACAAGGCATTAAATAGATGGGCGGATCACAATTTGATGCATTATCAGTATTGGCATATCAAATTACTTTATACCAACACTTAAAAAACCATGATAATTTTAATGCATGTAATCTACTTCTTTATATATTGCTTATATTCACAGTACAATGATAATATCAACATAAAATGTTCTTTCATAATGTAATTGAACAAGTATTGTCATTAATAAAATTATACAGAGAAGGTATATCATATTTCAGATTCTTAAATATATTTATTCATACATACATACATACATACATAAATATATATATATATATATATATATATATATATATATATATATATATAAACCTTAACATTACAATATAAAATGTCTTTATGTGTGTTGTTTCATTTTTTTTAGATGATTATAATAGTACACATAGTAACAGAAGAGCAGTAACTATAGCATTCCTTAATACAGAACTCCTGAGAGTTATGTACCTTTGACTTTCCATATTACACATGGGACTCCGGGAGACGGAGAGGCGTAAGGCGCACGCCTATACAGATCACTGATATTTCACCTCTGAGTGGGTTCGAGTCTCAGGCTTGGCCAATCTGGTTATGTGAGAAATCTTACCAGTAGTTTCACGTGGAATGACGGTTTTTCCCGGGTTCTTCCTCCACCAAATATACTGATCGCCATGTGTTGAAAAAATGGTGCTAAACACGTAACAACCAATCAACCAGTCACATTGCACATAGTTGAGTTTCCAAAGAATACAATGAAAAATATTCCACACCTTTTAATACTACTAAGTCTGCCTATGGAATCACCAGGTACAAGTTTTAAAATGTTTTATTTGAAATGAATGAAGAATGATTTTATATTATTATTCTTGAAAGTCTATGAACACTAGTGAAATAAAACAGTGCCGTCCCTAGCACTGTTTCCCGGTAGCCTATGAACACAGATATTCCGTCAAACCTATGTCCCTTGCTTAAAATTTGAAATCTGTGATTTGTAATGACATACCAAAGCAATGAAACAGTTAAGAAGTTAAATGAATAAGCTTGCAGTGGGTTATTACCTGCAAAATTAAAATTTAAACTTAAAGATTCATTTACTTAACTTACAAAACTAGGTCTAAGGGAACTGGAAACAAATTATTCTCCTTATGCTATCAACACGATGTAATTTTGTGTTTTATTCATTACTCTGTGCTTATGATCCATGTTTAGATCAAAGCCTGCCTACCTGCTTTCTATTCTTCCAATTCGTACATTCAGCATGAAGTAAATTTATCTAATAGACAAAAGGGAATAAAGAATATGAATATTTCGAAGTATGATTCAATAATTACCATTTTATGTGCGCAATATAGAAATATTATTGATGCTATACACGTGGACGCAACTTAGAATATTTATTAGGTAGACTAACAAAGTATGATTTCTTCAATTTTTTTATTTTAAAGTTGCATGAAAAACAATAAAAATTAAAAGTGCAGATGGTTGTCGAGTGATATTTTCAACAACTATGATTTTATTGGAATGCTTTATTTCACGTCCAGTCGGATGTTCTTCCACCAATTTACCGATTTGGGAACTATCACTACGACTACGTTCGACTCTCTAATGGAGTCGTAACGATTCTACTAGCATCTAAAAGAGACGAGGATGTTCCAAATGTTTTCTAATATGAACTTCCCAGAGATATCTCTTTCAATGAACTTGTGGAAATAATTTCATAGAGATATCACAAGTGTATTGATAATTTTTGCCTTGCATACTTTTACGTGTGACTGAGTTCGTCGTAATTGTCGGGAGATATCCCATTTTGAATTCAGGACATTGGTGTTACCCTCTGGAATTCCTGATGTACCTGTTTTTTGCATTGTTCTTTACTAAAGTTTTAGTAATATACCTGATATTGTTCACAATTTAGAATGTTCTAGAAAAGAACTTTTGACCCTCATCCTGGTCCCCATATTGTGACTTAGCATTTTATGTAATGCAGAAGTAAACCGAAATTCTTCATTCCTAAGCTTAATATCTGTCTAGGGGAATCGGTCTCTTAGCTGTGTTGTGTTCAAATGAGAGGATTTAGTTAATTTATTTAAATTATTCACTGTGATACATCAAGAATGTTGGCACATTAACACATGCCTTGTTATTGACATATCAGCACATTCAAAATTGGAATTCCTTCAGAAAACCATTGGAAACCATTCGGAATACTCTATACGTTAGGACTTGCGATAGAACTTTTAAGACAGTTCAGGATTTAATTCCCAATACTGTCATTTCTTTTTAACTTTTCACTTTGTATTCTAGCGAAATAAATTATTTGTTGAATTTTACAAAAACGTGTTGGTTTTCTCTCTTTCATGTTACTTAGTTCAAGACCATAGAATCGTAATACACTTTCAACCGGAATTTAGAGTAGTGTTTTATATCTGTCGAACCCTGCTTGCCCTCCTGACTCGGTTAAACATAAAAAAAAAAATTAAATAGACACCAATTTGTTAATATTCGAAGATATTATACGCATAAACGTGTTTTGCGATACTTGAGGGAGTCATTTGATAACGTAGGTTGAAAACCTGACAGTTTGTACATTCGACATACGGTATATCAATGTGTCATAATTTACAAAGCAGAGTTGTTGACATGTCAAAATTGACATTCGCCATATACACATTTCCTTGAATGTACAAACGAAGGGTTTTAATTTTAACCCATTTTACCCATTAATTCGTACTTTAATAATTCAACAGCTTTTCTGTACCTTTTCCGCAGTGTCTAATATTCTCACTCATGAAAGTTATCACATGCTTAAAAAATATCAATTGCTTGAAACTTGAAGAAACGCGCGCGACGTAATGTTTATCAATACTAATTTCTTGATGCAATATTATATTTGGAGCCTGACAGGTCTTTCTTTGAAGTGGTGGCAGTTGAGTTTAAAATGAAGTTCACGTCACTGTGTATTATAAAAGACAATAAGGAACCAGTCTGTCTTCCTTCGGTAATTAATGCCAAATCGTGCAGAACGTTCATCACCGATGACATACAATATCCAAGTACAGGATGATAAATAACCAAAAAGTTACTTCACTTTACGGAGATTGGATGAGACAGATGAACAACCCGTCCTGATACTGTCTGCACGATACCCCTTACAATGTAAAAATACGTATGTAACAAACAGCAAATGCTCTTCAAAACACGTCCCTCCACAGTTGTAACAAAATAAGATTCACGGGCAAAATATGTTCAGAGATAATGAATTATTAGCTAAAAATTACACGCAGGACGGACTATAACAATTAATACGAAATCGGGGTACAGGTCGAGCGATATTATGACCCACTTTTACAAACAGGGACGAATTTTTGTGAGAAAGAATAAGGGACACGGGTTTTATAAGATGAAGAAGCTAGATGTTGAATCTGTTAGACACCGACTGTGGTAAATTTATACCTTTTACATTATCATAATGTTCAAGAAACATAGTGTCTTCAGCCATAATAGAGGGAACGAGGTTATTATAGGTATGAAATATAGTGACATGACCCGTTTTAACCTGAAGTGGGCTATTTGATATTTAAATCCCGGATGTGTCAAAATAGCATTGCCTTATTGTAAATCCTAAACCTACAGACTGCTGTTAAACAATTCTAAACGACCACAAACTGACTGTGAGAGTCGAGAGCATGTTAAAATAAAATGTATGTCAGAAATCTGCGTGTGATATCGACATGATAATATTAATCGATATGGATTAAATCAACAAGAAAATATTAATCGATAGGGGATAAACTGACAAGAACATATTAATCGATATGGTTTGAATCGACAAGATAATATTAATCGATAGGGACTAAATCGACAACATAATAGTAATCGATATGGATTAAATAGCTCTATATATATTATTTACGAACCTGCAAATATTAGCAATGCAATTTTACTTGTATTGAAAATTGTTTCTAAATTTATAGCATAAGGTTTGGATATATAATAAACTTGGATATAATCTATGTCTATCATTGTGGAAAGTACCAGTATGATAACAGATAACGAAATTCATTTTCTATAATGTAATTCTTGTAAGCTGTATAGAACTCTGAACGTGGAACCCATGATTATCTGTTCTAAACTGTATTAACGTTGTATAAAACACATCAGGCAGTAACAAATAAACTTGTCATTGTCCTAAAAGATTTAGAATTGATATATCAACAACAGCTAGATAGATCCGTCTATACTGATTTTATTTGTAGTTCCAGTTTTCGATTGCTATTTTAGTGAGAACCCAACTTAGTATTAGCATTGTCTAAAATAGTTTTCACTGCAAACATGGATCTACTAATATATCATAGAATACATACTAATTTATAAAATATCATGTTCACTTGATTTTCATTTTGTTTCCCTTTCTTTGCCTTTACGACTTAACAACATCGTCCAATAATTTACCATATCGGTTTAATAGTAGTATTCAGCTGGAAACGTCAAAGTCCACCATATATCATGTACTCAGCAGACTACATCTTGTAACGAGTTTGACGAAGTGATCTAACGTCTCTTACACACATACAAACACATACACACAGACACACACACGCTCGCACACACACACACGCACACATATTTTCAGACACCGACTATTTCTAGAATAGATAGCATTTTTGAGAATTCGATTATACTTAATTTTAAAATGCAATTATTAATTTTATTTCGCACCTCGTCGATCATTATTACTTGGATGGTCATTATATAACCTCCCATAGAAATGCATATGACAAAATCAATGTTAAAGTACCTCTACATTATTAGACAGAGCCTACCAAGAGATCATTTACAACTTCGAGGTCAATCATACGGATCTCGTCTCGAATATATGCCAACAGCTGCCATGAGCTGCTTCTCGGACCACCTCCGTCATTACGAAAGATGTAGTGACCGAGAAGTTGCGAATGCTTTTATAATTTCATTCGTAGCTTCTCTGTTAATGCTATGGACAATTCAACTGTAGAAATAGCCAATTTGATCCGAATAGACTGCGGTTTCCTCTCTGTGAAATAGTTTGTTGCGAACAAAATATGTGATTTTTCTGTAAAGTACTAAGCCGAGCTCAGGTGGTCCGAATGTCAAGACACATGATACAGTATAAACAGGAATCAATGTCGCTATGATCTAACAATGAAAGCACCGCGTACTGGAATCTACATATAACTAGTCTGGTTCTCTGAACAAAATAATCCGTGCTAAGCTCTTTGCACCATGACCGCCGAGTAAGCGTCTCTGCTATCTGGCGATTTACTATCCAATTTTGGATATTATCCATAAGCCAAACAGCATGGAGGACATATATTCGTTTATTTTCATGACTTGCTAAGGTCGATATAATAAATGTCTAGATTGTAACTTAAACAAACTAAAATATCTTGTTAGAGAAAAAATGTGTAAATGTCTTAACATGTATTTTTGAAAAAAGGAAAATTGCCCGTGCCTATAGGAGCACTTCCATTATCAAATCTAGTTTCCGAGGTGCGAAGTTTTGCATGTTATCAAGTAATTCAATTTCTGTTGTAGTTTGCAATCCCACAATGCCTAAATAGAATGTGATCGGGTTTGGAAAACAAACGGCGGAGTGCGTAGCTGGGAGCATACAACGTTGAGAACGGGGAAAATTTCAACTACCCATCACTAACATTAAGTAGGTCCGACGTCCGCTTTTCTTGACCCAGATTAGTATCATTGTGACGTTGTAAAAGTCCAATGCAATCAATATATTTTTCTCCAATTCGTGTTGTGCTGATAACAAAAGGTGTCGAGCACTCACCAATAATTAATATGCATTGGTAACGCAACTTAATCAATTGAGAACAAAAGTTAATATTTTATTTAATATCAGTATGCGTTGATACATTCGCAATGTTGTTGTTGATTCACTACTAACGCTGACCTCTCGTGACGAAGAATACTATACGTTATTTATACAAGTACTGAACAAAGAGTATTCTTTAGGCACCCGTATAAAGAGTATTCAATAAGAAATGTATTAATAATACTTAATACGTACTGTATTAAGAATAATCAGTGGGTACTGAATTCAGAGTATTTAGTTAGTACTGTATTAAGAGTATTCAGTGAGTATTGTATGAAGAATATTCAACGAGCACTGTATTAGGTATATTCAATAGGCACTGTATTAAGAAAATTCAGTAGGTATTATGAGTCTTCAGTAAGTACTCGATTAATTGTATTCAATATATATATATATATATATATTATATTAAGAGCATTCAATATAAATTATATTATGAGTATTGAATAGATATTGTATTTAGTGTATTCAGTAGACAGTCTTAAGAATTTTCAATAAGTATTGTATTAAGAGTATAAAAAAATTATCATATTAAGCTTATCCAATAGGCACTGTATGAAGAGTATTCAGTAAGTACTTATTAAGTGTATTCAATAGACACTGTATGAAGAGTATTCAGTAAGTACTGTATTAAGTTCATTCAATAGGCAGTGTGTTAAAGGGTATTCAATAAGTACAGTATTATGTGTATTTAATAGGCAATGTATTAAGTGTGTTCAATAGGCAGTGTGTTAAAGGGTATTCTAAAAGTAATAGTATTAAGTGTATTCAATAGGCAATGTATTAAATGTATTCAATAAGTACAGTATTAAGAGAATTCAATAGGTACTGTATTAAGTGTATTCAATAGGCAGTGTGTTAAAGGGTATTCTAAAAGTAATAGTATTAAGTGTATTCAATAGGCAGTGTGTTAAAGGGCATTCAATAAGTATAGTATTAAGAATATTCAATAGGCAATGTATTAAGTGTATTCGATAACTACTGCATTAAGTGTATTCAATAAGTACTGTATTAAGTGTATTCAATAGGTACTGTATTAAGTGCATTCAATACGTACTGTATTAAGTGTATTCAATAAGTACAGTATTAAGTGTATTCAATAAGTACTGTATTAAGTGTATTCAATAGGTACTGTATTAAGTGCATTCAATACGTACTGTATTAAATTTATTCAATAAGTACTGTATTAAGTGTATTCAATAGGTACTGTATTAAGTGCATTCAATAAGTACTGTGTTAAGTGTATTCAATAGGTACTGTATTAAGTGCATTCAATAAGTACTGTATTAAATTTATTCAATAAGTACAGTATTAAGAGTATTCAATAGGTACTGTATTAAGTGTATTCAATAGGCAGTGTGTTAAAGGGCATTCAATAAGTATAGTATTAAGAATATTCAATAGGCAATGTATTAAGTGTATTCGATAACTACTGTATTAAGTGTATTCAATAAGTACAGTATTAAGTGTATTCAATAAGTACTGTGTTAAGTGTATTCAATAGGTACTGTATTAAGTGCATTCAATAAGTACTGTATTAAATTTATTCAATAAGTACAGTATTAAGAGTATTCAATAGGTACTGTATTAAGTGTATTCAATAGGCAGTGTGTTAAAGGGCATTCAATAAGTATAGTATTAAGAATATTCAATAGGCAATGTATTAAGTGTATTCGATAACTACTGTATTAAGTGTATTCAATAAGTACAGTATTAAGTGTATTCAATAAGTACTGTGTTAAGTGTATTCAATAGGTACTGTATTAAGTGTATTCAATAAGTACTGTATTAAGTGTATTCAATAAGTACAGTATTAAGTGTATTCAATAAGTACTGTGTTAAGTGTATTCAATAGGTACTGTATTAAGTGTATTCAATAGGCAGTGTGTTAAAGGGCATTCAATAAGTATAGTATTAAGAATATTCAATAGGCAATGTATTAAGTGTATTCGATAACTTACTGTGATAAGTGTATTCAATAAGTACAGTGATAAGTGTATTCAATAAGAATTGCACTGTGTTAAAGAATTATTATTCAATAGGCAATGTATTAAGTGTATTCGATAACTACTGTATTAAGTGTATTCAATAAGTACAGTATTAAGTGTATTCAATAAGTACTGTGTTAAGTGTATTCAATAGGTACTGTATTAAGTGTATTCAATAGGCAGTGTGTTAAAGGGCATTCAATAAGTATAGTATTAAGAATATTCAATAGGCAATGTATTAAGTGTATTCGATAACTACTGTATTAAGTGTATTCAATAAGTACAGTATTAAGTACATTCAGTAAGTATTGTATTAAATTTGTTCAATAAGTACAGTATTAAGTATATTCAATAATTACTGTATTAAGTGTATTCAATAATTATTTTAATAAGTAATACTAAAAACAAAGTCCATACATCTGATTTAGCATCATACATTGTTATATTTCATCAATGACCAGTGTTACCATCCAAGTGAGACTGAAAGCCACTTTAATGAAGAAATAGATAACAGCTACCTTTTTCATCTATTTTTATGAAGTGATAGTGGAGTGTTTTGCTAATCGAAGTTATTATAGATTAATAAACAGTACCTGTGTAAGAAATGTAAGCAACAATCTTGATACTTAAAACCATTTTAAAAAAACCCAAAAAAACAATTAGTAATAGTTATCTGAGATACACAATTAAGTAAATGGCACTGTCTAAATCAGTAATGATTTTCTGACACGAACAATCTAGGGGAGTCACAGACCAAATTGGTGGTCATTATCTGGCATAACTGTTGCGGTGAAGTCATTGTCCAGTTAGTAGTCAGTCTCTGAGATAAACAATGGGGAAGTCACCGTCTAAATTAGTACTCCTTATCTGTGATAAATTTCGTAGGGGGTGGGTTGGTGGGTCCAGCTAGTAATCAATATAGGTGACAAATAATCGGAGAAAGTCACTGCCTAAATGAGTAGTCATTATCTGAGACAAAAAGCCAGGGGAAGTCACCATCCAAAAAAGTTGTCTTGGTGAAGAATTTCGTTTCAATTTGACTAATCGCATACCATGTCGTTTTGGTTTTGGTTTCTTTTTTTGGGGGAGGGGGGTTGAGGGGGGGGAGGTGGGGGAGGTTGGAAGGAAGGGTAGTTTGACTTATCTGTAGAAGAAGAGAATTAAGCAATATTCAAAGCATGTGTTTTTATATCGAAGTGTTGGCTCGTGTCTAAAAGCCTACACTTGATAGTAAATGACGTTATGAATTTCAGACGACAAAATGGCTCCTCCATCGAGAATGTGAAAGCAACGTTACATAACTTACATATTATTAGCATAAGGAACAAAAATTTGTGACCTTATAAATCATAAGTTTGTGGCCTACCCAATTTTGAGGTGATGAAAACCTCACTATGCATGTTTTATAAAAAAAAAAAAAGATAATTTATTCTTGTATGTGTCCGACATTCGTACATAATTTATGTACAAGTGCCACTTTAGTGACCGAGCTGGCTTCCACATGTCATAGGAATCGAATATGTTCTCATCTCCTCTCCCAATTTACAGACATCTCTCTCTCATATACACATAAACACAAATAAACACACACACGCACACACACACACATGCGCGCGCGATCTCACAAATTTTCATGGACAGTACCCTTAACAGACCTCATTAAGTTTTAACCTTTCTCTATACCAAACAATGAGCAACTCATAAAATTTCGCCAGTTCAAATGCCAGAAGACAGGACGGGGCCAGCACAAGAAGGATCGCTGTGCGTTTAAATTACAGTCACGGTGGCTTCTGAGGAAGTGGGATTGCGTAGCCATTATAAATGTTATTGCACTCTGAAACAGTCAAACATTATTTGCATTAATAATGCCGATTAACAAATTCGTGAAATCTTCTCTCGATTCAAAAACCTGTTTTAAAGATTACGTAGACAGTTAAATAAATGTCAGCATGGATAGAAAGATTTTTAAAAAATAACCACTCGCTGAGGTAAACGTCACTAGTTTGTTAAAATGTTTTTGTTGAGTAAGAACTAAAATCTAATATAAATGGCTAGTCAATTAACCATAATTGTCCAAGACCTAGGATAAAAACCCACGTGCGAAGCGTGTATAGATATTGAAGGGTCTTTTCCAATATAGGACTTAACTACACCTTTATAACAGATGGGCTGACAAAATATCACCGATACTGAGATGTTTACGGGAGAAGCGTTGCAACCTATGTGCTGAGGCCCACGAAATAAAGGTAGTAGCAATCACACCGTTCGTATTTGATTCAATCGGTTAAAGGATTTCCTTTATGTGGATGATTAGCAAACTTATTCATATGTCATTCATATCGACCAGCATGTGTTTCTTATACTGGAACACACACACACACACACACACACACACACACACACACACACACACACACACACACAATTCCATCAGTTTTTATAAGGTATGGCGGCATAGGACTCGGGTCAGAATTATTAATACCGTGTCTACGACTTTAGTCCCAATTGTTTCTTCTCTCTTTTTTTGAGTTGGTGGTCCTTAATATAGATTTGGCCATTCTTGGTACTGATTTAAAAGAAATTCTTTATAAAATGACATTAAGGGTTGACAGTCTATGCGTATTTTTGGCGACATTACACAGTGAGTAGTCGGCAATTTCTGTCAATTATCGAAATAATCTTGGAAGTAGTTGTAAAAGTGCCCATAAAATTTGATGGTTTTTATAATCCGCCTTTGACAGAGGGCACCATATACGTTGCGACAAAAAAAGCAGACAGCGTTCTGGTCGTAACTTTGTCTCCTTTCACCACCATTTGTGCCATGTGACCAAAAGTCCAATGTAGTTCAAAATGGCGACGAATTACACCCGAGGTTTCATTCTTGACTTATTGCAATTTCAAAGTCAATCGCAGAACAGCGTATAATTTAATTTTTACATGTGTAATTTCATAAACAGTAATTGAACTTATATTCTGGAATGCATATTTATGTATCGAATCATTCTACGTTGCATTCAGAATTTTAAATAGCATGATTTTAAGTGGGATTCAGTTCTGCGGATCTGCACGGATGAAATGTCGTCAACGGCTTTAATCTTTTGGGGCATTTGATATAGCCAAGTTCTATTCATTACATTGTAGAGGAATGAACTTACGATACTACTAACCTGTTCAGCATGGACATCTAACGGTGCCTGGAAAATGTACCTAGAATCACGAGAGCAAGAGAAGTCGATAATTGCCTACACTACTTGACAGCGAGGAACAGCCTTTCTAAAGAAAAGTCCCATAACTGCTCAACGATTGCAAGATTTTCTTTTTAAAAATATTACCTGATCTATATCTTCTGCACTGTGGCATTTATATGTTTTAAATTTATGTCCCTACCAAAAAAAGAGTTTAATATAGCGGAGCCTTCACGCTTTTGGAAAGCTAATATGGGTCAAACTCTTCATGCATGCGTAAAATAAAAAGTTTATTATATGCTCATTTGTGTCTCCTTTAACTTTACATTGTCAGAATCGTGCAATATTGTACGATATTGCACACCTTCGTATTGCACTCACGTGCACGACACGTGTGCCCAGTAGTGCATTAGGAACTACTTTGCAAACAAATCATGTAGACTCATGTAGTAGACTCTTTACGTTTTGGTTGATTAAATTTGTTTCTGAACAAACCAAAGAAGATGTTTCATGGACTGACACATACCAGCTGCTTTGCCACATTCCGCATTAACTTTCTTGATGCAATGTTTCGTATTTAGGCTAGCGATAGACGCCAGACAGGTCATAAAATGTATGGGTCGCTACAAATAACACGCAAGTGACAAGGCATAAACTGTCTTCTTTAGCTGGTAATAAGAATGGCAAAAATATACAGTTTTACATCCTGAATTTCCTCAAAATGTACTTTCTTAGTTCTGCAAGTCCGAATTACATGAGCCATGTCGTCGGTTCTAAAGCTTGATTACACATTTCGAAATTGCACTGTAATTTCGACTATATTCCAAGTGCATTTACATTCTCCTTACTGCTCTCAAAATGAAATAACATTATATTCCATAGCGTCTTTTTGATAATTACAATTGAAAGACTTCATATTTTTCCCACATTATGATTCCAAACATTCAATGACAGAACAGAAACACACTTGCATATGTCAACACGCTGTTTCCTCGCTGCTGAAATCAGATGTACTTCATGTAGAATTGACACAGATAAATCCAGTCATTATCACGAAATTTAGCAGAATCGACAAAAATACCAAAGTCTATTCATTCCAGACTAAAAGGAAAGTTGTTGCAATGCGCATTCATTCACAATATGAATCCAAATTTCAATTTTAAGTGGACCAAAACGCCATTTACTTTCGAAAGTGATGCCTAGCGCGCGACTAAGTTCAAATTTATCTTGGCGGAGTTATGTGCGCATTAATAATGTTGCTGTTGTGTACTGATGAATCTGCGCTTGTGTAATGAGTTTGGAATACATAATAAATTCAGTTACTTTGTTTCTTGTAGTGTATTTGTGTTTATATAATTAAGCCTTAAGTAGAATAAGGAAATGAACATATAATAAAAAGGTTACTGCATTTGTATGGGAATATATGAACTCGTTTTGTCGGATGGATATACTGCACTCCCAAGGTCGTGCAGTATATCCATCCGAAAAACTCGTTCATATTTTCCCATACAAATGTGGTAACCTATAAACCTTACATTCACAGAAGTAAGTAGTTGTTCCTAAGTTTCGCTGAACTCCTTACAATCGATAACACAAACTTAGTGTAGTATTAGGTGGAAGTATTATATTGACCAAAACATTTCTAACAAACTGCGCATGCTTGAAAACATTTTGGACTCATGCAGGAGTGTAGTACTCTCTTACGTGAAGTATACTACTCTCTGATGTACACTTCCGCTACTTTGTCTTGGTGACGGTGCAAAATTAGACGTACGACATTACATTTCTGGAGTTTCATGTCTGGGACTGTCCAAAACTTGCCGTGTGATATTACACTTCTGGGACTCCATATATGGGACTGTCCAAAATTTGCGGTGCGATATTTCATTTCTGGGGCTCCATGTCTGGTCAATCCAAAATTTGCCGTGTGATATTACATTTCTGGGGCTCCATGTCTGGGAAGTAGTATAGTAATAGATTGATCCTAAACCAAATACGGATTCTGAACCAGAACTCCAAAACAAATATTAGGACTTGCTGGATTCACTTTTTTAGTGATAAAATATTTTTTTTTTCAGTATAGTAATAGGCTGATTCTAAACCAAATGCAAATTCTAGATCAGAGACCCCACCCCTCTACAAAAAAATTGGAGACCTCTAGATTTAT
>JAECUM010063083.1:0-19775 GCA_016617855.1 Megalonaias nervosa
TTGAGATGGATTGATGATTGTCCATGTCAATAATCCCTAGCATTGTCGTGCCTGCTCTAGGAACATATTCTGTAAACTTGACGTCCTTTTGCCCGTAGATCTTCCTAGTGCGTAGTGTTCGAGAAATTTCACATTTACAGCATAGTTGAGATGGATTGATGATTGTCCATGTCAATAATCCCTAGCATTGTCGTGCCTGCTCTAGGAACATATTCTGTAAACTTGACGTCCTTTTGCCCGTAGATCTTCCTAGTGCGTAGTGTTCGAGAAATTTCACATTTACAGCATAGTTGAGATGGATTGATGATTGTCCATGTCAATAATCCCTAGCATTGTCGTGCCTGCTCTAGGAACATATTCTGTAAACTTGACGTCCTTTTGCCCGTAGCTTATTGCATCAGCATCCTCTGCATGTGGGTAGCTAGTTGGTATTCCTGTTTTTTTTTTCTACTACCACCTGTGAGTGTGAGAATTCCAGATACTGTGTCTCTGGCCTTATCAATTTTCAGATTGTTAAGCGTGTCAAGCTGAGCTAAAAGTGCACACATATATATGCTGTTTCGAGGCCGGTAATTTTGTTTCCTGCCATTTTAGGCGTTCCTAACATTTTATCTCCAGCTATGCTGACCTTAAGGTATTTTGCTATGCCTAGTTATCCTAAGCTGGCACCCTGAGTCGGATTGTTCAGAGATGTGACCTCCAGATTTATAATCTTGTTTCCTGTCATATCAAGATTAATTGCCATTGTATCTCCTGAGCTTTATACACTGCGGCTGATTGCAGTATTCATCTGATAGCCTGAGTGTGGTCCCTTCTCGCAAGTGGATCGTCTTTTTCCAGGTTGGTGATCGTTCTTATGACATACTGAGATTTCCTTTCATCGTGTCACCAGATTTCTTGACATAAAGATCAAACTATATAGTTCCTCTTGTTATGGTTTCTGTCCCCTTGGTGCCTTTGATCAAAGTTTCGAACTTTGAGAAATAGCTCATTTTATTTATCTCGTCCAACAAAATTTATTGCCGTATATGACATTGCAGTGATATCTCGTCTGATAAAAGTTTGTATGTTTTAGGTTGAACAAAAAGTGAATCATGAGCATTATTAAACTTTGACACTGATAAAGTTATTAAACAACAACGATTTACCGAACAGTCATTATTTAATTTATTGAACGAACTGGATCTAGCAAAACAATTTTTCTGATGATCCTGCTGCTGAACGACGATCTAAACTACGACAAAGTCCACATTTACACGATCAACCCTCAACCGAAAAGTACGAAGTACATTGCAAGTACAAAAACAAACTAAATTACGAATTAGGAGCAGAAAATGTTTTTTTTTGTCAGAAGATGTGATTTCAGTTTCTGAACTTGATGCTTCGGATCATAAGATTATTGTATTTGATGGCATTCAGAAGATGAACAACAGCGAAATGAACAAGATTGAATCGTACATTTTGCCTTCATGAAACAAGAGATGTAATGCTATTTATCTTGATCAGGGATACTTCAAGGTGGATCGGTTTATCAGACGAAACACAAGCGGTTGTATGGCCTAAATAACACCGACGTGCAACATAAAGAAAGAGAACAACGCGTTGACGTGTCAAAAGAAACGTTTGCTCAGCTTTATCAAAGAGGAACTGGCCTCAGTAGTAAATACTTCATTTTGTTTTTGATTGATTTGCAATAGATCGTAGGCACATGTTACGTTGTGGTAAATATTGTTTTAGATAAATAAAATGAACCCCGGAAAACTAGTGGCGCTCAGACAATGCTTGCCACGCGGGCTGTGTTGAAGGCGAAAGTGATACAAGCACGAGTAGGTTAGCAGCAAGCAGCTGATGGTGCTTCCCAGCGGCTTAAGCCTATCACAGAAGCTGTACTTGTTAAAAATATATCAGACGATATTAAACTTTCATCGGAAGATGCCAAGAAGATGAAAGAAAAGGGAATATTTGGTATTCTAGAAGAAGAGTAGAAAGTAGGGGAAGAGGAAAGTTTTGAAAAAGTCCAAGATCAAGCTGCACAACAGCAAGAAATACTTGGGAAACAGGATGCTAATATTATTAAAAGTCAGGTAGCAGAAGAAAAAAGTTTGGCAGTTTCGATAGGACTTCATTGGGAAGGTTAGATTTGTTTCATTTAGGCCGGTAGGTAAAGGTTTAATTTAAATTTATTGATTTTACCCTAGTATATTAGTGTTGTAGTTGGGTGGTTCGGCTTATATTTTCTTAGAATTTATGTATATATTTCCATATTTCCTATTGTTTTCTTTTATTGCTTGTATGTAATAATTATTTTTAACTTGTCTCTCTTGTGTTTTAACAATCTTCTTCCACTATTTATGTTTTAGAAACACAAGAGACTGTATCAGGCTTCTTCTGTGTTTGCCCTACGATGAATTGTGTTTTATTGCTGATACAGCTTTATATATTTACATGATTCACGTATATCAGCCTATCTATGTTGTAGTATCCAAATACTGTAAGAAATCCATGTATAGATAGATAGATTAGTAATATCGTGACAGAAACGATCGAGATAAAGTACTGAATAAAAACATTCATTTCAAGTGCAATTATTAATTTGATTCCTTGTGTGTGGGAACATGTTATACCTAAATAGGATATACAGTAGTAATAATGACTGCTGGTTCTTATGCTATACAATGTGGCATACATAGCATGACAGCAATTTTTAGCTACAAATATTACAACAGAATGTTTAATTAATAGAATGATATCAATATTGGTCTAAAAATATGTGCTATATAATATTGCATTAATAGAATAATAGTAATCTTGGTCTAAAAATATGTGCTAAGCAATGTTGCATTAATACGTGCTAAGCAATGTTGCATTAATATGTGCTATGCAATGTTGCATTATTAGAGTAAAATAATAGCAATCTTGGTCTAATTATATATGCAGTGTTGCATTAATATAATAACAGCAATCTTGATCTAAACATATGTGCTATACAATGTCGCATTAACAGAATAATAGCAATCTTGGTCTAAAAATAATTGCTATGCAATGTTGCATTAATAAAAAAAATAGTAATTTTGATCCAAAAATAAGTGCTGTACAATATTGCATTTATACTAACAATAGCAACATTGGTCAAAAATAAGTGCAATACAATATTACATTAATAAAATAATAGCACTCTTGGTCTACAATAAGTGCTGTGCAATATTGCATCATTAGTATAATAGCACTCTTGGTCGAACAATAGGTGCTATACAATGTTGCATTAATAGAATTATATCAATCTTGGTCGAAAAATATGCCCTATGCAATGTTGCATTAACAGATTAAAAACACTCTTGGTCTAAAATATATGCAATACAGTGTTGCATTAATAGAATAATAGCAATCTTGGTCGAAAATTAATTGCTATACAATATTGCATTAATAGAATAATAGCAATCATGGTCTAAACATATGAGCTATTCAATGTTGATTTAATAAAATAATAGCTATCACGGTCCGAACTATATGTGCTTTGCAATTTTGCATTAATAGAATAATAGCATTCTTGCTCTAAATGTATATCCTATGCAATGTTGCATTAATAGAGTGGTCTAAAATAATTGCTATACAATATTGCATCAATAAATTAATAGCAATCATGGTCTAAAAATATGTGCTGTGCAAAGTCGTATTAGCACTCTTGGTCTAAATTAGGTGGTATGCAATGTTGCATTAATTAAATAATAGCAATCTTGGTCTATATATATATATATATATATATATATATATATATATATATATATATATATATGTGTGTGTGTGTGTGTGTGTGTGTGTGTGTGTGTGTGTGTGTAATACAATATCGCATTAACATAATAATAGCACTCTTAGTCCAAAATAATTGTCATGCAATGTTGCTTTAATAGAATAATAGCAATCGTGTTCTAAAAATATGTGCTACGCAATGTTGCATTAATATAATAATAGCAGTCTTGGTCTGAAATATGTGCTATGCAATACTGCATTCATAGCATGGCGGCAATCTTAGGCTAAACATATCACACAGCGCCAGGTTATTTGTTAAATGTTGTTGGATCTGCTTATATTATATCTTTTGGTGTTTCCATTCCACACTAACAATGAAAGATTACGAAATAAGTAGTTTAGCAACTGAGAACTCTGGAATTATAATGTATTTTTACATTGATGAATTTATATTTTGCGTGGGCAAGAAGGACCCAGCCCTCCCCACCACACACACACACACACACACACACACACACATCCGCCGAAATCAATAAACTTTTCTCTTTCCCCCACAACAGCAAAAACAAATGAAATATGTTTAAAACTGTTTGTTTCAGTTAGTAAGCAACTTTAATATTTAATTTGACGCATCTGCTGAAGGCCAGTTAGAGATCATAGTATCATTAGGCATATCAAATGTAGAGATGATTTGCGTATCACACCTTTGCCATCGTGATAGGGGATTTTTATTTGAAAGTTACAAATATAATCTAGGGAATCATGTGGTCTATTTCTCTTAGACAAAGATTACCTTCTTCATACATATAGTTAGACAGACTTAATCATTCAACTGATAGCGTCTGCAAGTCTGTAGACACTGCATTTATCATTGGCAACAGAAAGCAAACTCACGCGCGATAAACAACGTTCCAGCTTATTGTGAATTAGGCGTCTTCATAACCCGATTACTGGCTGTCATAATATTCTTATATGACCCTTGTTTAATATCACTATCAACGCTAACCCCTATTTTATCCAACAACGGGCTCTTCCGTTATTTCTTTTATCTCCGAATCCAGAGTTTCTCTTCAGTGGTGGTATCACGCATGTCGACTACTACAAACACAATTGAAGAAAAGGCGTTTTCTTATCCCTTGCGTAGCACTATCGCTGATGTTTGAAAGGACAGGATAACACACAAAAGGATAAAAAGAGACAGTAGAAACCCAATCTAATTGATACCATTTGAATATATACGCGCATATATGGAAACATACGAATAGGAGACAGAAATTACGATCTTGTGCCAGCGGAAACTGATGTCGCAACGAGAATCTTGTCGCATGTTCCAGATCATCGTGGGACCCTCTACGTTCTGCGTGAACAAGCAACTGTCCAAAGAGATATTTTAAGCGGTAAAGGTAAATGTTTGTAATTAGTTTATTGTATTTCTATAAAATATAGATAACACTTTGTATTGCATATTTTATTGTTATACTTCCAATTAAATACTTTTTACTTTCTCAATTTATCAGTTACGGTGTAATGACATCAGTTGCTGTCTAGATTTTAAAAACAAGACACTGGATGAGAAAAGGAAATATCACTGTGATTCAACCACTGTTTCTCTTACGAGGTACTCTGGTTTAAGTGCCTATTCGGTTTTATTTAATTTGAAGGTAAAGAACAGTTACCAAATACAGGAGAACCAAACTCACTTTACCGTGCCTTTTTGTACATGATAAAGAATATATCATATTGCAGATGCAGCAAGTCTCAATGAGAAACATGTAGAACAAGAACTTATGGATTTCCTCCGACGTTTCCCAGAGGAACAAGTCAAACGAAACAACTTTCATCCCACGAATTCCATATTATCATCCAGAAATGTAGCAGGTTTGCATAATAGAGGACGAACAGGTGAGACAGCTCTAATAGACCTTACAATAATCATGGCTACGATATTATGACATTTGAGTATATGAAGATATTACTAGTATCACATTTCAGGACGGTAAGCTATTATCACATATAGGGATAGTAAGATATTAACACATATGAGAATGGTAAAATATTATCACATACAATAACGGTAAGATATCATCACATATGAGAATGGTAAGATATCATCACATATGTGAATTGTAAGATATTATCACATATGAGGATGGTAATATATTAACACATGAGAATGGTAAGATATTATCACATGTAAGGATGGTAAGACAATCTCACATATGAGGATGGTAGCATTAGCATATATGAGGATGGGAAGATAACCCTGGATGAAAATAGTTAAGCTGTCACAATTCAATTCAGCTCCATCTTATTATTCCCTCAATGTTTTGATGCCTTACATTCCTACTGAGAATATAATTTGGTGTGAAGAATAACTCATTTTACATGGAAACTATTACGAACATAACAACATCAATGTTTCCTAACAAAATACATATTTGTATTGGTCATACTTATTACAGGCTTGAACTACCAAAAAACAATGTTTTTTGTCATTTCAAATTCAACTCATAGATGCAAGGGACAATGCAAAGCAAGTCTACTGGATTAACATCGCCGTTCTGATAGATTCAACAATATGGAAGCGGTAAGTGTTCTCTTGGCATAAAACACACATATCTATCTATCTATCTATCTATCTATCTATCTATCTATCTATCAGTAATTTCGTGCATAGCCAGATATGTACTGTTATATATCCGTATATCGACTTACGTACATGTATCTGAACTACTTATTTTCTTGCCTACTGATGACATATTTATCCAGTAATGAATGTAGCTGACAACAAGTCATAAATGTCTCTATTATGTGGTGCTCAAACATGCAATAAGTTTACCGGCCAGTTAATAACGAGGGTTCTATGTTCGGAGCTAAGTTTGCATGCAAAGCACATTAGATGATATGCATGGCCTATCACGTTTTGGCAATTTTCCGGTTGGCTGGAACTTCAGGTGCTATTGTATTTTTAAATTCAAAATGCGACTGTAATATGGAGCAAAATGATGAATAAAGTAATATATTTTGATTAGGTTTACATTGTTGCGAATTTCCAATCCCATAGGAAAAGTAATGCCTGTAGCCAACAAACTGAATCACGATTAATTCTCTCATAATAAATTGCTATGGTATTTCGTTTCTAAAAGGAGAACATTTTAGAAATTCTGACTTGGAAAATTTACGTCGCTTTGGTCAAACAACACGTATGAATAACAAAGATTTTCATCTCTAACTGCAGAAGACGATGCTCAGATAAAAAGAAACATAAGAGAGGCTTACTCACACGTTATTAACGATGTAAGTAATGGATTATTAACTGTGAAACAAATTGACATTATATTAATATACAACCTGCAATTTTAAAGCAAAGAGTAACGGATTTCAAACGGAACGATGTGTAATCCAGCAAGACCTAAAGAATCACATTTTGAAATGTTTTGACTTTTTCTTCAATTTGAACACTCTTTTCTTTTGCAAATGTGGACAAATATGTTTCTTTCTTTATCCGTTCTGGTTGTAAAGGGTGCGACATGTCCTTCGAATCTTATCCATAGATCCTGTTATGATTGTACATCCATTGTTAAAAATTTAGAAAACAAATTAAATAACAAACATTTTTGTGTATTAGTTAATTTCAAAATCGTAATTTATTATCAATCTGTCACGGTTTGTTTTAATTTTTTTTTTTGTCATAGGTAAGCCTGCTCTACAAAGGGATAGAGGATACTAGTATCGAAATCAATATCAACCTTCGCGAATTTTTCATCTTTAAGGTAGGAAAGTTTTGTGAGCGAGGGATTTCTGCATATCCTTAAGAGCTTACGATAAGTGTTCATTTTGTTTCAGAACATATGATTGAATGTAAATTCCCCATTACAACAACTGTAGCAATCTTATTTACAGTCTGATATAGGTATGTGTGTTTGTGGACTTGACGATGACTGTAACAGTCTGATTCACAGTCTGATATAGGCATGCGTGTGTGTGGACATTACGATGGCTGTAACAAAATGATTTTCTATCTTAAGTTGGGGTGTAGTGTGAAGTGGCAATGTCTGTAACAATCAGACTCACAGTGCAATTTGGGGATGAGGGGATGATGATAAATGTAACGCCTTTAAAAAGCCGAAGGGTTGTAAACTTCCTGTTGTGATATAAGTAAATAATAGCAGAAGTACTTAAATATTCCAGCAACGTTTCCTCTGAAAAGGAATTTACCTTGCAGCAGGAAATTACTAGTGGCATTAATCTCTCCTGGATACATCATGCAATATTTCCCATGAAAATGACCATGTATTTGACTAACTAGAAAGATTCTGGAAAGTTATAAAACTCCTTACCCACATTGCGGAGTTAACTTTATATTCGGTTGAGCAGCAGAGAGGGTGAACAGACCACTTGCTTGGATTGTTATTTATTAAAACAAAAATATGGTCTCAATAGTCAACAACGATAAACCCCCACCAGTTGAGTTCCTTTATCGCTGACCTTCGTTGTGTGTTTGTTTACTCGCGGACAACCTATTTTTGGTCGCACCGTTCTGCTGCTGTAATTAAATAACTATTGTATTAATAATGATTGGCGAAGCTCACTCAGCAAGATTAGCTCGAGAGCGACTTGAGGCAATCAAAAAATATCTACCCGTCCGTGATTCTGTCAATCAACAACTACAGGCGCGTCAGGAATTTAAAGAAGGATTTGCAAACGGTGCAAAAGAATTGTTTAAACCTATTACAAAGACTACTAAAGGTCTTCCTCCCGCGTTGGAGAAAACCGCTCAAGCAACTGGAAAAATAGCAGAGCGAACTAAGAAAATAAAAAAAGATTCTAAGAGAGCTTCCGGCTGAAATAGCTGCGGCTCAGCCACAATTAAAAGAAGTACAAGAAATACTTGAAGATATTGACCAAATTCGTGCTGAAAAAGGTAATACAAAGGATCGTACACCAAAACAAGCAAAAGCTAGAGTTACGCTGATTGATAAATTTACCATAGAAAGTATTAATGATATCAGGAGAGCCAGAAACATAAAACATTTAGCTGTGAGTACCGCGAAAAGTTATAATAATAAAAAACAATTTCTGAAACCAGAGTACCGTGGTCGTTTTACAAGCCGTGATGACTAGAACAAATGGATATATCGCATACACTACGGAGTTGATCAGGTCAGAAATGACGATCCAATATATATGGAGATTAACGATGAGATAACAAGATATCTTTTACAACAACAGAAAATAACTAGTCCAATAACAAGTGAGGAAAAAGAATGGCAAGACACTACCGGCGCAACTGGAAGTGGCATTGGTACTGGTACCAGGGGAAGTGGTCTTATTACTCCATGTCCCAATAATGTCCTTGCCTATGTTGAAAGACTAGAAATTTTGATTGGCGGAAAACGAGCTGGTAATAACTCCTCAGAAATTATAAATGAAGCAGCTGATATTTGTCAGAGATTATTTACAGGCGGTATCATGGACATAAATGTTTATGGATCCCTCATTGATGAGATCGTTGATGATTATTACCGCAGTGATTGATTGAAGGTATGCAATTTGATGCAGTGAATAAAAATAAGATGATCATACATAATGCTCAACGTGGACCTGTAATGGTCAGGGTGAAAAATTCGCGATTACCAACTTATAAAGCGATTTATGGGGATGGACTCGGTGATGTTGTTCAGGGTCTATTTAGAAGGGTAGCCTCAATGGCGATTCCCATTGTAAAACAACTGTGAATGAAAGCTATTGATGTGGTTCGTGATAAAGGTATTGGTGCTGTTGGTGATGTTGCCAGCTAAGCATTCTCAGCAATCAAAGATAGACTAGCACGATTAATACGACGAAAACCTCAGCCAGTAAAATTACCCAGCACTGAACTGATGCGAGTGTTAGTAAAATAATAGATCAAGCTGCAAATCAAAAACTGGCAGAGTTAGCTGCCAGCACCAACGGTGCTGACAAAGAAAAAATATAACCACTGGTCTAATAGTAGGAAGTGGTTTTCGTGTTAGACGATAGTAAATATAATAAAGATGTTCAAACGTATATCTGATCCAGTATTCGACATGGACGCACCAGTACTCAAGGATGAGTCTGTGCGCGATTATCAGTATTATTCTTATGACGCACGACAGCCAAATCAGCGTGGGCGAATTGAGCTGCAAGTTCAGGATACAAGTAAATATTTCTTACCCGCTGAAGCATTTATTGAGGTAGAAGGCGAAATTCTGAAAACAGATAATACTGAATATGGAGCTGATGTTAGTGTTGGTTTTGTTAATAATGGTATTATGGCGTTGTTTGACAGCGCTACGTACATGATTGACGGAAAAAAATATTGAATCAATCCAGAAGGACGTTGACAGTGCCACTACGATACTTGGTCTTGCAAGCTACAGCAACGATTATTCAAGATCAGCTGGTTCATCAATGATGTTTCACAAGGATACTTCTGATTCTCCCGAATATAAGCAATTTGAAATAGGACGCCCAAGAAACTTTGCCAGAAACGCCAATGTGGATGTGCAAAATATGATTATTAACGTTGATTTAGATTATAATTTAGGATTTAAATCACGTCGATCAATGTTGGAAGGTGGAAGTAGGAGATGTTCATATGCAATTCCACCGACACATATCTTTGGATTTTGTAGAAATGTTGGAAAGGTTATTTTCGGAGCCAAGCATACAGTTGTACTTCTGACAAAAACTTTCTTTGTGGATGCCAGCAATGACTCCAACAATACCTGAGGAAGAACGTTTACTTTCTTTTATGAATCAAAGTGGTAAATCAACGTTGTCGTGGTTAACAATGACCACAGATAGTATTCAAAGCAACATTAATGGTTTATTCACATGACAAATAGCATCACAGCAAGAAGTGTCAGCACCACGACATATATTTATCGCTTTCCAAAATACTGAACGAATAAACTCACAAACGCGTAGTATAATGATATTTGACCCCTTGGGGTTAGTGAGGTTTCTTTGAGGAAAAATGGACATCAGGAACCAGCTGAGGATATTTTGTTAAATTTTGATCAAAATCATGTAGCAGGAGTATATCATCGTTTAATGTCATTCATGAGGCCTGATCAAAATATTGATTCTGGTTTACAAATATCACAGTTAGATTTTACAACGCTGTATCCGATTTATTACTTTTCGCTGAGACACTTGGATTTATTCAGACAATCAATCGTTGATATACATTTTCGAGCCTGTGTGACAAGAGGAGCAATTGGTAATTACAGAGCAATCGCTGTCATACTCAGCGATTAAACAATGTTGCTTGAAGGTGTTGGTGGACGAATGAGAGTCTTTGATGCCCCATTGGAAAACATATAATTAGATTTCCTTATTTTATCAGGACTTTAAGATCAAGATGATAATTATAAAGACATATCATCATGTTAGTGTCAGTCTGACCCCTGGTCAGATTAAAAAACTACAATCAGTATCAAAATCGAACTGTGGAGTAAAAATGTCACTGAAGCGAGAACAAATCCAAGGTGGTTCAAATAAATTATCATTGTCTGAACGTCAACTCAGGCACTTCAAGGAAGCCAAAGGATCAAAGACCGGCATACGACTTAATCTTTCTGCGGGCGCCATTAAAGACATAGCTAAGACGGGTGGTATATTTTCACTTCTCGCAGCTATACCAGCGTTGATAGCCGCTGCAGCCCCAGCTGTTGCAAAAGCAGCTGCATTAGGCGCTGTTGGAACTGCTGCTGGGATGGCACTAAAGTAAGCAACAGGAAAAGGAATCAAAAAAGGAAAGGGTCTAAGACTGCCAGGAACCCGGTATAGAAAGGGTTTAAGACTGCCAGGGACACTTCTTTGATTTTCCCCATGTCCAGTTTTGATTTATTTTATGCTGCTAAGCACCTAAACATCAAAACTTTCAGAGGTGTCAATTGCAACACAAACCAAACAATGTTGAAACCGGTATCATTAATCTCGATAAAAATTCTGGCCCAGGTACTCACTGGGTTGCATACGCAATTGATCCACGTGGTATTGTTTATTTCGATTCTGTTGGGTTGGCGCCACCAAAAGAATTTTTAAAATATGTTAGCAGCATGCAAAACATTCCAATCTAGTATTCAACATTACCAACACAAAAAATAACTGATCCGCCAATATGTGGCCGTGAAGTACTCGCCGTGCTCGACGCTGTATCATCATCAGCAACACCACCTCATAAAGTCGTGCACGAGTATACATTTTCGTCAACGTTTTAAACAGGTATTAGTAAATATAATGGTAGATATTTACGGAAGATCAGCTAAGATTAAAACACAACAAATAGGTGATTTATCTAAGTATGCAACTCTCGTTCAGCTCAAGAATGAAACTGATGATCTTTTAAATCTTGCAAGTGTAGATAGTAATGAAGTCGTTATTTTTCAGGATAAATAAGGACGATTAAAATCAGGTAATATTCCGTTGACAGACATCCTTGTACGAATTACAAACGCGCTCAAAGACAATATTGTTGTATTTGATGGTGACGGTAGAATACAAGATTCTGGAAATTCAATCAACAATTATGCTAAGAAAACCGGCGATATTTTTACTAGTATTATTTTCATGAAACAAAAAATAATTTAGGATTTTTACCACGTATCCATGTCGTCATTCAACCGATGATTTTTCTGGAACCGTATCTATTGTATTAAATAATGATGCCGAAGAAATATTTATGCTTGAACCATCTGATAAAAAATTAACCGCAGCGTCTTACTGGTGGTGTCTGGAATTTCTCGCTGAAACACCTCAATTGATTACTTAACAATAAATATAAATATCAGCAAACAAATGCAAATATGAACAAGTGTGTCTGTTACAAACTCAATTAAAAAATTATATTGACAATTATACAGTAAAAATATTTAAAACAATATCTTAGACGTGTCGTTCTTACTGATATAATTGTTTATTCTGCATCTGCCGTAGTCGCTGTAATTGGTGTATAACTGTCTACGATAACAATGACATCGCCGGCAGTTGTAACAATTTTTGTTTCAACCACAACAACAATTGCTGGTGTTCTTAATATAATTGCAAACAAAATATCTATATGTGCGGCTGATAAATTACATGAATATCAAATGTTGTTATCAGCGGCAACATAAGCACACGCCAAATTATCATCGATGATATCATCAGGACTCAGCGACGGAATATCAGATCAGGAATTGGCAGAAATGCTCCTGATTTACAAATCAGGTGTTTCCAGTTTCCCTGATAAAATCATGGACAAGTCAAGGAACCCGACTGATGTCAGAGTTACCCTGATTTAAAATCCTGATTTATTAATCACGTCAAACGAATTACTACAACAGATCGTCACTAATACAGCACCGCCAAAAACCACAATGATATCAGCGAGTTCAACACAACCAGAATTTAGCAAGAATTTTCCAACTGCAATTCCAGCAAAAGAAATAGCACTAGCACAACTGTGAGTTTATTACAGTTGGCCGAATATCAGATCAAATTCATTTGGTGGATTACAACCAAACAACTCGCTGCTATTTGCAAATAAATATCGCGATGACGGAACCCCAGACTGGCAAGTAGTCAGTATTCCTACGGGCAGTTATCAAATCGAACAGGTCAATGATGCATTCCAGCGCCGGATTAAATCAATCACTAGCAAAGAATCCAAGATAGCCATTACTGTTCACGAACCAACATTATCTGCGGCGATTGAATTATATTCTCCAGATTATGCTGTAGATATATATCAGTCATCAATTAGAACTGTATTAGGTTGTATTAGGTTGGCCAGAAGTTATACTGGTTTATCAAGGACCACCACAACCAATACGAGATGAATTTCTTTCGGTGGTGCAACCATTTTCAAATAGTCCAGAATATCGAAAAGAAGAACCATTGGACAGTATAATACAACATTACAACGAAGACATAAAACAACAAATCATTGAAAATATTAATAATCTAACACATATTATCTTAGATATGAAATACGTCAATAAATTTATAATTGAAAATGTAAAATCCAGCGACGAATTGAAACAGTTTTTTATAAAGCATTGTGCAAAATCGATCGATGAAATAATTGATGGCTTCCTTTTATCTGAACTTAAATTTGATAAGGGTGAATCAATTGGCGAGATCGTTAATAAATATTTTCCAAAGGTTTTAGAATCATGGAGAAAAGTGTTACCACCGCCAAGTATTCTCAGACACAACAACGATTCCTACAGTGGAGGTCGTCATGTCTCTCCGGGTATTGTTAATATCACATCAACGATCGCAGTCAATCTTGCATGTGATGTAATAGATGGCAGTTATCAAGTAGATCTTGAACAATCTAACCAAGCTCAACAGGGATACGTTTTATACTCATTTACCCCTCAAGTCCCACCAGGATATTTAATTGTATCAAAACCAATTAATGGTGTTTATCTACGATGTCATAATCCGCTATTATCAAGGATAATTTTCAGACTTACTGACCAGACGGGACACCTTCTGGATTTGAGGAATGAGGATTTGGGTATTAATCTCTATGTGCGCTCGTAGAACAATACAACAGTTAAAGAGAACATATTATTACAGTTGTATGTGATAGAGATCAGGTTCACATTCTTACATTGAATCTGATTCAGAATAAATTTTATCATCAGGATAAAAAATAAATCTGATTCTGAATAAATTATTATCAGAATCTGAGCAGTTATTATTATCAGAATAAAAATAAATCAGAATCTGAGTAAATAGTATTATCATAATAAAAAATAAATCTGATTCTAAATAAATTATTATCAGAATCAGAGTAAATATTATTATCAGAATAAATATTAAAATGAGAATTAATATTATAATTATAATAAATATTATTATCTGAATAAAAATAAATATTATTATCAGAATAAATATTATAATCAGAATAAATATTGTAATCAGAATTGGTATTATTATCAGAATCTGAGGAAATATTATAATCAGAATAAATATTATAATCAGAATATATATTATAATCAGAATAAATATTATAATCAGAATCTGAATAAATATCAGAATAAATATTATTATCAGAATCTGAATAAATATCAGAATAAAATAAATATTATTATCAGAATAAATATTATAATCAGAATAAATATTATAATCAGAATCTGAGTAAATATTATTGTCAGAATAAATATTATAATCAAAATAAAAAAATATTATCTGAATAAATCTTATTATCTGAATAAATAGTATTGTCAGAATAAATATTATAATCTGAATAAATATTATTGTCAGAATAAGTATTATAATCAAAATCTGAGTAAATATTATAATCTGAATAAATATTATTATCAGAATCTGAGTAAATATTATTATCTGAATAAATATCATAATCAGAATAAAATAAATAGTATTATCTGAATAAATATCATTATCAGAATAAAAATAAATATTATTATCCGAATAAATATTATTGTCAGAATAAAATAAATATTATTATCAGAATAAATATTATTATCAGAATAAAATAAATATTATAATCTGAATAAATATTATTATCAGAATCTGAGTAAGTATTACCATCAGAATAAATATTATAATCAGAATCGGAATAAATATTATTATCTTAATAGATATCATAATCAGAATAAAAATAAATCAGAATCTGAGTAAATATTATCTGAATAAATATTATTATCTGAATGAAAAAAAAAATATATTATTATTTGAATAAATATCATATTCAGAATAAAAATAATTCAGAATCTGAGTAAATATTATTTTAATAAATATTATTATCTGAATAAAAATAAATATAAATATTATTATCTGAATAAATATTATTATCAGAATTTGAATAATTATTATTATCAGGATAAATATTATGATCAGAAAAAATAAATATTATTATCAGAATCTGAATAAATATTATTATCAGAATAAAATAAATATTATTATCAGAATAAATATTATTATCGTAATCAGAATAAATATTACTATCAGAATAAAATAAATATAAATATTATTATCTGAATAAATCATGAAGATATAACTGATCGTATCCGTGAAGCCAAGAAGGAATTTCGCGAAGATGGCGCGGCTCATGTGTGGTCAACATTCAGAATCATGAGTGCTGTAGATACTAGAATGAATAACGAGCGATGAAAGAAGATTATTAACTACCTTGATATTCATCAAGGCAATCAAAGATATTTTATTCTAATAAAATTTATTGTTCGGACAGACGAGGGCATTTGGATTATCGGTAACAAACGTGACCGTGTCCGCCTGACACAGTCAGGACACACTGGAATTGTCACGTTAACTAAACATCCCAAACCAGGAGCGTTCAATGGTATTGACAAACCATATTATGAACGAGTGTATCCTCTGACTTCAGTTGTTTATGGTATATATCCGCTAAATGATAAACCCAATGACGATGATCTTAAACCGATGAAACTGTCCTTGACAGAGTCAAGGATAAATTGTGTAGCCGAGCGAAATACAGAACACTTCACAAACGCGATGCGTGGAAAAGGTTTAACTGATCTAAGTGATCTAAGACGTAACAAACAAAATAAGTGGGCAGAAACAGTTAACGATACCGGTGCGTCTATCAGACACGTTGCTGAGTTAGGAAAAAGATTGAAACTCCCAATAACAGTGAAACACTAACAGGAGAGATTTTGTACGAATCTAAATATAAATCAAGTGTGGCTCCGATAACGATCATTGATCATAACGCACATTCATTGACATCGGTAGTATATTTCCACGAGATCGAACTGTTAAATTTTATAATGATTATATCTTTGCTTTTATGAGAAATATTAGTAAGAGTGACCCTGTATCCGTGTGGTTATTTCAGAGATCAGAATCCGTGTATCATCAGTTTGTAAAACCCAAAGGAGAAATTTATCGTACAGAATCTCTACATGATGAGATGAAAAAATTGCATTAAAATATACTCTTGATAATGTCTTGACAGAATCAGAAGTTGAACAATTAATGAATAATTGTTTTACCGTTCCATCAGTTGTTTGTACATGCTCCTCAAAAGAAAAATTCATGGTCACCGACAAGATCAGCATTTCTTGTTGATGTCCAACATAGTTGTATCGAATATGGACACGGCGGATTGTGGAATACTGAATACGATTATAATGACGTTATTTCGGTTGATATGGTAGCATGCTACCCTGGAAGTTTTCTTGGGTACGGAGAGTGTTCTGAGTATTTTGAAAGATGTGGACATCCAACGCACGAGATGACCAGGGTTGCGATAAATGGTCCCTTACCAGATTTTGATTTAACTGGATTTGCCTGTGTAGAGTCGTTTGAATTTGTAGATAATCTGCATCGAATTGTTTATGTTTGGTTTGGAAGACATTTCTCAGAAAAACATTGGGCTCCAATAGTACTATAACGATACATGCTTGATGTAAACATATTGATATCGTTGGTTGTAAGTGAAGCAATTATATCATATCGACCGCAGAAATAAGTTTGGTTACCACAACCAATATTCCTTGACAGAGTCAGGTGATGAAAATCCTGATGCGATTGATTGAGCAAATAAAGTTGCAAAAGGTCTCGGTAAATTTACTCAGGGTGGTTCGTATGATCGTAACATTGTACAAGATTAATTATGGATGATGTTGAACTCGATCTTATAATTGCTGATGCAACAGAGAAAGGTACAGTTATGGGTCGAAGTAATGCTTATTCGTCAGACGGAACTAAATTAGGTACAATTGTGGGCTATATTGATGGTGAATCACCGCAATTTACTCATTTAAGATCTCCGATGCTCCCGTTCGTTACGATAAATTTATTATCAATGATAAACAGATTTCCTCTGATCGCAGTTAGAGTCGCCACGGATTCATTTTATAGAAACAAAAAATACGCGGATTCATTAAAACAATTACTTGGCGTTATTGAATACTGGGGTAAATGGAGAATAAAACGAGAAAATATACTTGACTATTAGCAATCCGCCGACGTTGAAATCAAGGAAATATATTACAAAAATAATAATCAAATATCAAAATCATCGGCACCATCTGTGTATGATCCTGTGGCCAGACATAAAAACGTTTATTTCAATCAGTGTGGTGGTTCTTTTAAAACAACGCGTGCGATTGAATTATTCCTCAATAACTGTTCAGATATGATTGTTTTGACACCTACACACAGACTTGCCAGATAAATGAATGAACGTGGAGTAAAATATCAAACTTATCACAGTTTTTTCAGATGGTGCGGCGACGCATGGACTCCTGAACGAATGGGTGAAAAATACGTTCCTGGAATTATTGTCTGGGATGAAATATGTACGGCATGGCTAGAAGTATTAAAACTATTTCTTCATTGGTTATTGACGAAACATACTGCTGTGATAATGTGTGGTGATCATGGTCAGCCACCACCTTTTGTTGGACAGTCTCCGCACAAATTGTTAAAAGCATTTGTTGATTATTACGAAGAAATAACTGATGACCATAGAGCTATTGATGAACCATTAAAAGAATTTTAAAAGTTAATCAGACTACAGCCAGATAGAATACTGTGTGAGACAATGAGTGAAATAATTCCAGAAACTCTTATGAATGATTTTTGGAATTTATGGAGGCCAGTTGATTTGATAGTTGCAAGTAGAAAGATAGTTCGTGATACACTGCAAGAGAAATTATTTCTGTTGCATAAAGAAACGTTTTCAAATCTACCTGTACCATTGTGTTATCGCCCAGGGGATACGCGACTACAGAATATTGAAGTTGAAATGCCAGGAATTAATGAGAAACAAAATAATGTACCAAATGATATTGTTTTAGTTCCTGTTGATGTTGTTGAGAGCGTATTAACGCCTGACGGAGTCAGGGATACAATTCCATGGACACTAGGTACGTTATAACGATTCATTCGTCATAAGGATTCACTATTTCTGATACAAATATTTGGATTATTGATGATCGGATCGAACGGTCAAATTTAGTTTATCTCGCAGTGTCTCAAGTGAGAAGAATATCTCAGCTGCGAAGGGTTGACATAGACAATGATGATGTAGTCAATGACGATGTCAAAGACGAAGTTGTCAAGAAAACATTATCGGGTTATAAACAATATGACAAAATAATAATCGCGATTTTGATATTGATGCCGAATTTTTTATGACACTGAAACAACGACAGAAGTTGCAACAGTAATGTTGTGGCATTATTCGAATAATAATTCAAGACAGTTTACCGTAGATAAAATTAATAGTAGTCTTGGTCACAGACGCGAAAATGTGATGCTGACCTGTCTTGAGTGTAATCGAAGTCGTGGGGCCAATTTACAAAAGTGAACACGGTGGTATTTGTGTGTCTTCAGGGATAACTTGTAATTGTTCACGTACAAATCCATGTTGAGGAGCAGTTGAATCCAGTCCGTAGATTGCAGTTCTACCTGTGGATCTAACCACGCTGGAAATTTTATGTGTAGTCACACTCCAAATAGGATCAGTTGCTCTTTTTTTACTCCCTTCAAGTTCGCCAGGTTCATATAAATCTCTTACAGTCACATTGCCTAGTACTGGTTGTTTCCAAAAGTCATATCGTTGTATTGGTATGTGTTTTTTGTGATCGGATTAACACGCTTCATGGCAGGGTTCACCCTTCCTGCTGCTAGTACTCAGCTATTGAAACCGTCTTAAACATATAATAGACTTGTTAAGCATATTCTATAGCTTTTGGAAGTTAATCCCTTTTAACATTAGTGTAATTTGTTTGTTTGTTTTTGAATTATACTGTGTAATATATCACATTGGTTATGCAAGGAAAACTGTCTAAAAGAGATTTCTAGGTTTACTGGTATTTTTAGAGTCTCTTAATTTTTCAACGTCATATAAAAGACTCTTTAAAAAATCTATTTCATCGATATAGAGGATAAACTTATGAAATGTTTAGTGCGCTTTCTCATTTATATGACAGACAATCTACCCTTTAAAGTAAATAATTAAATAAAGAACAAGCGGACGATTTGAGAATTTT